>JASPKZ010002204.1:0-92861 GCA_030220185.1 Diploptera punctata | reverse complement strand
AAGTGTTACAATGTAGAATTGCCCAAGTTAATGAAGTGGTCAAAGGCGATGCAATTGCTTACAAGAAAGTCGTGCCTGACAATATCAATGTAGGCTATACATTTGTGTTAATTTACAGACGGAGGAGTGGAGGTTGTTTCTTTATCAGGGAATCTGGTAGGTCCTATTCAACAACACCAAGGTTGTTTTATTCTTCTTCTCCAAGTTGCAAGTGAAAACAAAAGAGTAGTGAAAGTTCTCACATATTCAAACCTCACACTTTGTGCTCATTCATTCATCAATGTCGGAGAGCATGAAAATGACTCAGCACTGCTTCCTTTTCTTTAAGCCTTTAATTCTTTTATACATTACAAATCTTCTTGGCCACCCAATGTTGAAAATAATAAATTTTAACTTTTATTTCCGCTAGATTTATTGAGGTATTACGTAAGGTTTTATAATTTCACCTCAAAGGAACTCCGGAGTTGTAAAATGATTTAAGCTCAAGCAATAGGTGCGGTCTCTAATTTATAGATTTCTTTTAAAGCATAACAAAAACTTGTGTTGTTGAGATATATATTTATAGGCCCTTTAATGTCGGATGTGGTGGTCTACTGGTTATTATCCCTACCTCTAGTCCCGAGGGTGGCGGGTTCAAACTCTGCCTGGGTAGATAGATTTTTTAGGATGAAAAAAATCCAAACAACATATCCTCTGGGAGGGACTTCAAGCCGTGTGTCCCGAGTCTGGAGATTTTCAGGCTCGTAAAATATCCTTAAGACTGAAAAAAGTGACCATAAAAAAGTTAAACTTACACGAATGTGTCTAAATGGCACAAAGAGTAGGTTGCGTGTAAGCAACAGTTTTCTGATACTTTTGAAATTCACGCTGACTTAAAACCAGGAGCTGCACTATCTCCTCTACTATTCAATTTTATACCAGAGTATGATATCAAAACTTTAGATGATGAAGAAGGCCTACAACTCTATGATATTAATAGGCTGTTAGTTTATGCTGATGACACTATTATTGGGCGATAGCGAGGAGTTACAAAGGGACAACACTCAAACTCTATTGAGCAACACTAAGAAATTAGGACTGGAAGTAAACATCAATAAAACTAAATATATGTTCACACATAGAAATGCATTATATAATGGAAATGGACAGCTAATGAGGGAAATTTTGAAGGACTAGCTGAATTAAAAATCTAGGAACAATAATTACAAACAGGAATGAGATGCACAAAGAAATTAAACATAGGTTAAATTCTGAAAATAAATGATGTTATGCATTACAGAGACTCTTGACGCGCCAACTCCTTTCAAAAACTTTAAACTGAAAATATATAAAACTGTTATTCTACCAGTTATATTATATGGATGCGAAACATGGACAATTAGGGAGGAAAGGAGATTACGAGTATTTGAGAATAAAGTTCTTAGGATATTTTTTTTGGGCCAGAGAGAGATGAACAGACAGGTGAATGGGGAAGACTACATAACAGTTAGCTACATGATCTTTATAAAAAGTCAAATATAATATGAACAGTTAAGTCTCGTAGACTGCGAAGGGCAGGACATGTGGCACGAATGATGAATCAAAGAGGTGCATGGAAGCTTATTTTAGGAAATCCAGAGAGAAGACGCCCGTTGGTAGAATAGAAATGAGGTGGGAGAATAACATGATTTGAGGGAAGTAGATTATACAGGGATGTTGAAAAACAGCTCAGGATAAGGATGTATGGAGAGCTCATGTCCTCGTGGCCATGAACCTATAGGTTAGATAGTAAATGAGTTAGTTAGTTTCATCATCGAAGTAATACCTTGGTTGCTTACTATATGTTTTCATTGTATCGGTATTTTGAGCTCATTCCATTTATGACACTTGTAGGGAAATAAGCGTAACCCATTTAGCTGGTGTCTAGAAACTCTTGTACACCGCTGTGGTCTCGAGATAGTGTACTATCTTGTCACGCAGCGGGTCCGGGTTCGATTCCCGGTCGGGACAGGCTCCTGGGTGATAGTTTTTCGGGGTTTTCCCTCGCCTGTAAGACAAATGTGAGGACGCTTAAGGGCAAAAGTCCCCGAAAATCATCCGGCCATCATCATCATCATCATCATCTTTCACCGGTGTGGAAAGCAACAGGAAGCTACCACACCTATAATTCCCTAGTAAAGCTGCAAAGCATAGAATGAAAATGCTATGATTGCAGTGAAGGACCTGCCCTCCGGTAGAACACTATAGAATAGAAACTCTTAACGAAGGATCGGCTATGTATTTAGTTCAGTTCCTGCTTCTGTTGCCCCATTTGAGGGGTATATGTTATATGGTGCGGTAAGAGGAGAGGCCGAGTTGCAGGTACTGCCAGTAACTATACTCAGTTTTAAAAACATAATAGTTACTACACGTTGAATTTTTTATCTACTGGTTCTGTGTTTGTGATTACTCATGTTTTCTCGTATGTTTGGAGTGTTCATTATAGAATAGTGTTGTTTTTATAACAATTTATTGTGTTATTATTATTATTATTATTATTATTATTATTATTATTATTATTAAGAAATCATATGACCATCATCATCATCATCATTATCATCATCATCATCATCCTTCACCGCTGTGGAAAGCAACGGGAAGCTACCACACCTACAATTCCCTAGTAAAGCTGCAAGCATAGCCTGCAAATGCTATGGTTGCAGTGAAAGACCTGCCCTCGGGCAGAATTAATATGGATGGATGAGTTAAGAAAATATTTTTTTGCATGGCTACACCTCCCTCCCCCACTCGACAATATTCTCTCCTGCCACATGCCTTAGTATTTACCAAGACGGCTACAGTTACAGAACTGGACTATAGATTCAAAGGATTGTAAAGCCATAAGTAAGTAAGTTGTCTCGGAGGTGGCCCTCGGATTGAGCTGGACCCTCTATGTCTTTGTGTGATCAAAAAAAAAATAAGCGTGTGATCCACAGTTAAAAATGCTCCCCCAACAGGCGGTGTCTCTTTAAGGGCGGTTGGCGTGGGACATGTAAAAGAGAGGTTAAACTTAGTTAAAGAGAGAGATTATTAATGTGCATAATAAGGCTCTGCTATCACCATGCATGTATGATGCTGATTTTCCAGGTCTCATGTGTATGAATAAGATTCGCTAAACATGTTAGGAACGTTGCTTTGTGACTGTGTATAGAAAAACAGGAGAGAGCGGATTGACGTCGAGTTTCTGACACAACTCAGACGTGTTCTGTTATGAATGAAGGAAGTGATTCATCCATCAGGTACTACCAACCTTGAATTAATTCAATTTGCAAATTCAAACCGACATGCTTCCTTCCCCTACCATAATTTCAGCATAAACAATTTGGAATGCATTTGTTTTCATTTAATGACATCATGTAGCTATTTTTATCTATCTTTTAATTACATTGTTGAACAATGTAAGTGTATTCTTATAGTCATCACTAGGGCAAGAATTTTAATGCACTTAAAGTTAAGATTGTAACACAGGTAGTGTATATTATTCAACTGTTTGTATATGATACCAAGACAAAAGACAGTCAGAATTCTAAGTTTTCATTTTATTATTCAACTGTTTGTATGTGAAAGCAAGACAAAAGGTCAGTGGCGTGCATTCAACCCCAGCTACCCCAGCACTCCTGGGTAATTAGTATATTAATAATTTCGGATTAAAATAAAATAATATTTTTTCCTTTTATGACATTTTTAGATCTTGAAAAGGCCTTTGACAAAGTTAACAAACATAAATTGTGGAGTATAATGAAACAGAGAGGCTTTCCTCAGCACTTAATAACTGCAATAAAAAGTATATATGTAGAAATAAAATAATAGTAGAAACCGGGGTAAAAATAAAAGAATATAACAGCAACAATAAATAGAGTTGTAAGACAGGGATGTCCGCTTTCACCCTCCTTCTTTAATATTATATATATATATATATATATATATATATATATATATATATATATATAAATTGGCAGATACATTTAGACTCACATTTCAAAATAAGAAATAAGATCTTAGACACCTTACTTTTTGCAGATGACCAAGTTCTAATATTTAGCTCAGAAGGTGGTCTACAGAAATCATTCTTTCAATTAAATGTCATTAAACAGAATTATAATTTCAAATATCAATAAGTAAAACGAAGATCTTAGCTTTTAAGGGATCAGATACCATAAGAGCTAAAATAATTCTGGAGGGGAACCCATTGAACAAGTGAGCCGTTTTAACTACCTGGGTTATGAAATCTCCAATTTTAAAAATGAAGATCTTTTTAAAAAACTTAATAAATTTAATTATATGTGGTACAATTAAAATAATATTTAAAAATACGAGATAGGAAACAAAACTAAAATTTTATAAAGCAATGGCAGTTCCCTTACTATTGTATGGTATTTTGGGTTTAACTAAAAGAGAAGAGAAGATCATAGAAGCAGCTGAAATGAGATTTCTGAGAAGTGTGGCTGGCTGAAAACTTCTAGATAAAAGAAGTGAAGATATTAGAAATGAACCATATATTTTTAAACTTTTAGATAAAACAAAAGAATCTAGAATAAAACTGGAAATACCATGTTCAAAGATGAAAGATTATACTTAATTACGAACCAAAAAGAGACAGGAATGTTGGCAGATCGAAAAGAGATGGATTCAACTTTTTGAATGAGAATATATGAGACCGGAACAAGCCACTTGGGCTTAATCCGTGATTGTTGATGATAATATTTTTGCTAAATTTCATTCAAATCAATTACCCTTGAATATCAAAAAATAAAAGTAAATAATAGTTTTAAAAAACTAAAACAACACGCTTTATTAGATAACCGAACTAAAAAATGAAAAATAATTTTAATTTCCAACACGCTTGGGATAAAATTAAAGTGGTCAATAAAAAGATCCTCTCCAACACATATAGAATAAAACTAGAGTTATCAACAAAAAGAAAATCATTTTACCATCAAAAGCGTGGGGTGCTCTATATCGGTTAATATATTTGATAATAAACAGATATTGGTAAAAGCAAGTATCTAAGAAGAAAATATAAAAATCATAAAAAAAGCACCCCACGCTTTTGATGGTAAAATTATTTTCTTTTTATTGATAACTCTAGTTTATTCTATATGTTTTGGAGATGATTTTTTTGTTGACCACTTAATTTTATACCAAGCGTGTTGGAAATTAAAATTATTTTTTATTTTTTTATTTTTTAGTTTTAAATATTTTACAGAATAAGATAAAAATGTAAATATTTTTAAATTCGATATTATTGTAGTATGAGCTAAAAGTAATACTCTTCTAAAAAAATCGTTGCAGCCGGATTTGAACCAACGACCTACGGATTACTGAATTTATATACCACTAGAGTTCACCGCTCTACAAACTGAGCTTTCACAACGATAGATTACAAAGTCAACAAGTCCGCAACCTATTATATCAGTTTTCATTTTTTTGATTTTCTGATAATTCTGGCCAGGATTTTAGAAACAAAATATGAAATTATTGTATTGTCATGGGTCCTTTACAAGTATGCAAAGTTTCAAGTCGATCGAATGTTTCTAAGTGGGTAAAATCGTGTTCAAAGATTCCGTTACATAGATACATAGACACTTTTTTTCTGATGATTCTGGCCAGGATTTAGAACATATATCACATTTTGTATTGTCACGAGTCCTTTACAAGTATACAAAGTTTCAAGTCGATCCAATGTTTCTAAGTGGATGAAAATCGATTCAAAGATTCCGTACATGTATACAAAGACACTTATTTTGATTTTCTGATGATTTGGCCAGGGTTTTAAAAAAATGAAATTATTGTATTGTCACGGGCCCTTTACAAGTATACAAAGTTTCAAGTCGATCCAATGATTTTAAGTGAGTGAAAATCGCGTTGAAAAATTCCGTTACACACATATATAATATATATATATATATATAGATAGATAGATAGATAGATAGATAGATGGATAGATAGATAGATAGATAGATAGATAGATAGATACAGGTCAAGCTAATATAAAGCGTGTAAAAAATATCCCACCGCGCCAGCAGACAATCGCATTCGGTTTGTCGGAGCCTTGTGCCTATTCACATAATCTCCATAGAGGAATCCTTTATGTTATTCCCACCAACACCAGTTATTTCGCTGCAGATAAATTAGCGATAACCCACTAAATGAATCTATCTGCTACGTCCAGTGATAGCCCACAATAGACCAGCGATAACCCGCTATACGAAGCTTATGTCTTATTCCATCGATTTTTTATTCAACACCAACTAGCTGAACCCAGAAATGCCACAATTCGAATAAGTATACACAAGGTCGAATGACATTTCGACTTATCGATTCATGAATCATTCATTTGACTAAGAAACGTGATTGGCTGATTTGGAAAGTGCCAATTTCACAATAATATATTTTTAGAAATACATTTTTTAAATTTACAATATTCAATTTTAGTTATAAAAAATAAAAATAAAATTATGCGGTACGTTAGCTATAGCAATCTGTTAATTTATGAAGCTTTATGTATATTATATAACCGAATAACAATAATTTAATTATTAGGAACGTGTATATATCATTTGTGGAAAGCACAGTTGAATTTAATATAAGCACTGAGTTCGTTAAAATGCGTTAGTAATACTTTTTCATGTGTTACTGATAAATGCGATTTGTCAATTTAGTAAAAATGAATGTGACTATATAATTTTATAATTTACATACTAGATCATTTTCGTGCAGACCTATCAATGAGGAAAATTACCTCGTACAACAAGGTAGGCTTTTTACCGGATCTAACAAATATATATATATATATATATATATATATATATATATATATATATAAGGCAGTAAGTGTTTGTATACCATAAGCCATATTTTCGTCATACAGCTGGAGTAATTGCTCTGAACTCCGCACGCCACTGCAAAAGACAGTCAGAAGTCTTACTTCTACATTCTGTAGTACTACATCCATTCATCTCAAATTCCGTATTCCTGTTCTTCATCTTCCTTCTGGCTTACCATCTATAATTCTTCTACTACTTCATTTTTGTTCATCCTCTGTGTATGTCCTGCCAATTTTAGTCCAAGCACTTTTATATATCTATTTTTCTATAATGCCGTAGCCAAACGTTGAGCATAGCCTCACCTTTGTTAGGAGTTAATAGACCAATTCAAATTAGTTACCTTTTTGTCCACAGATGTCATGAGTGGCATGCGGTCAACACACTGACTCAATGAGACATCTAGCAGGCAACTAAGGTATTACTAGGATGTTTGAGATCCGTCAATTTTGCTTAGAGGCCTTTTTATTTAGGCTTAAGGATTTTTTTACGAGCCTGAAAAATTTCAATCGTGGGACCACGGCTTAAAGTCCCTCCCGGAGGACTTGCTCCTTGATTATTAATATATATATATATTGTATACAACTCATACAATTCGCTGTTATATCTCATTCGCAGCTCCCCATTGTATTCTTCATTGCTTCATCATATACGTACCTCTTCTGAGCTAAGTTCTAGTTATTCTGTATAGTATATTACGATGCGAGGTTGGGAAATGATTTTTACAGAAGCGAGAAAAATGTTTAAAACCTTGCTAACGCTCGGTTTTTAATTTCCGAGATTATGTAAAACACTTCACAAACGTGCGTTGTATATTATATTTTGGGTGATGGTGTTTTCAAAATAATAAATAATAGTAAAATAATATATTTGTTGGAAATATTTGCGTTCATTATAGACAATTGACTAACATTAACAGTGTGGGCAATGTTTATTAGTTGAATCTACAGGAGGCCGTGACACTAATCAGTCATAAAATGGCGGCAAGTACGTATTTATTGTTTTATATTGTTTCAAATAAAGTTCAATTCATTTTAAGTGCAGTGATTTCTTTCGTATAATGTATATTAACACTACATTTTGGATATATTTTGTATATATATAGGCCTACATTGTACGTTGTAATATGTAATATTAGCATATAGTTATTTTATATCAGTATTGTTATTTAGGTTGGCAATCCGAAATGTAAGAAGTTCAAATTGCAATCATAGTCGCCATTGCTGTAAGTACGACAAAAGGTATATCGCGAAAAAAAAAAACTTGTATAAGATAGCCTGAGTTCACCGACTCCGTCTATTGAGGGAACCGTGGTGTCTCTACTCTTACCCGTCATATGACTGAATTGTGTACGGAACAGTCATCGATAGAAACATTGTTCTTAGGTAAAATCGTATTTTACAGGAAATAAAAGGTAAGATGGTACCAATAATTAATAATGTCCTCCATTTCTTATTTTTCACAAACAATATGTATGGGCCGATATAAATAGATATTACGCTTATTCCATGATGTCAATAGATATCCTTTATTTATAATTTTATTATGAGCTGAATATATGCTCCATGCTGACTCACCTGTAATTCTGCTGTTATTTTCACCACATCCCCAATGGCTAATGTAGGATATTTTTTTCTAAACAGCTTGGAAAAATTAAAAATAAATAACTTTTTTTTCCGTTTTCAAATGGTTTCTAACCATCGTTTTAATAATTCTAAAAAAGCGGTCGTTAATGAAATAATTGACATCTCAACGTATTCTGCATTTCGCATGCGTAAGAATAAACAATGCTTGATTAATCTATTAGAATTGCAATAATATATTTTTAGATTCTCCCATATAACATAATTTTGTACTAGCGGACCCAGCAGACGTTGCCATGCCCGAATGTTCAATTCTCGTGTCATGACTGGACGATAAATATATAAGTTAAACTTTTTACCATAAAATCCACTAATCAAGACGTATAAATAGGTTCGCAGGATACCCCCTCACTGCAATCTGTTAAGCGTTCATGATGACGTCGTCACACTGTTGTCGCGCGGAATATGTCGACAATGCAGATGACTACACATCTGACATAAAAACATTGTATATCCCGATCGCAGCGCCACCTTTCGAGTCCAATTATGAATCTATACCAACCAGTGATTAACTAAAAAAAAAAAAAATCGGAAAAATCGACCCAGTCGTTTAAGAAGAGTTCAGTGACACACACACACACACACAACACACACACACACACACACACACATTAATAACACACACACACACACACACACACACACACACACACACACACACACAGTCTTAAGTCTGCTTTGTTTACAATACAACTGGAACTTACCTCAAATAGCAAGAATTACTGCATAAGAGCAATGCTATTTTCTAGACGTGAGAACCCCATTGGCCTGTCGTGCCATAAAGTTGGAAGTAGGCATGAAGAGTTAAACCCTCGGAGCATGAACCTACGTGCCCGATAGTGCCAGTGATTTATTTAAAATGTCGATAATATAGAGATTTGTAATGACGTATAGTGCAGTGTTGTAATTATTGGAATGCAGTGTTAAAGTTGAAATGTGCTCATTTGGAATGTGTCCAGACTGTACCGAGTACATGATGGATGAGGTTTTAATGGGGCTCGACGTTACTTTGTGAATATTACTAGTTGTGAGAAATAATATTCCGTGCCAAATGCTGCTTCACGGTAACTCTTCAATGAATACGTTTGTTCCCTAGCCCACTTTTTAATTTAAACTCATCTGTATACAGGGTGTTATCTGACTCGAGATACTAAATTCAGTTTATACATAATTATTATAAGTAATGCCATGAGTGATTTCCAATTTAACTACAGAATTTGGAAATCAAGAGTGACATTTGTTAGGACTATTTAACGAATAAAATTAAGTTGTTTATTCAAAAATCATTATTTAAATTTAGTTACCGGTATTTTAAAATACTTATATATTTAAAGTAAACTGCGATGTTCGAAAACAAATCAGAATCGTGTCGCTATGTTTCATTTGTCTTCCACTGCAACTTGATCGTATAATATTATTTATTGGCATCTGGCGCGGAAAACTTGAAATAGGACACAATATTGTAAGAATGCACCTTAGTGGAGAAAAAATGAAACACATTATTAGTTTAATTTAACTTAAAATCTTTACTGTGAAAGTTAAATTAAGTTTAATAGTAATTGAAGTAAGGATAATTAAAATAATAAATCCATTAAAATTAATTGTATATGAAATCAATATTAATGGAGCGATTTTTTGAATAGTTATGAGAATAAAACAATTATTTCATCTTAGTCCTTCCAACTGTATATTATAATCAAAATTATAGATTATTAATTATTTTAGTGTACAACTCGGTAAAATCATTATTTAAAAAAATATTGAACACACAATTAAAAAAATTGTAGTTTGAAGGAACCTGGCAATTTTTTGAAAAATGGCGGTTTCATTGGAGACTCAGTCACTGCAAAATAATGCTCTGACCTGTTAGAATATTAAAATGGAGGAGAATTATTTATTATGATAAACAGAAATCGGCAATTATCGAGGTGAAAAACTACTGTGATTGGTTGTAGGGCCTAAAACAAAGTTCATTGAAACGTGATTGGTCACTGACTCCCATTTGGAGCATGAGTTAAATAGTCATCAGGAACAAATCCGTTTCAGGCCTTGTGACCTGTGACGGTAATCCTAACGAAGATGGTCTTGATCTTTCCACCGGTGTTTTGGTCTTCCTTGGTCCCTATGTCCATTTGGAGGGCATTGGAGCGCCAATTTTGGAAGTCTAGTTTTTTCATTCCTCTCAGATGATTTTTTCATTCTGGTTGGTAACTTTCTATATCTTCATCTATATCTTAAGTTTATACAAAACGTCATTAACCTGTGTTTATACTCGGTTGTGAAACCTGGACATTTGTCAAAACCGGATGTAAAGAAACTTGCAACCTTTTGAAAGAAAGATATTACGTAAAATATTTACCCCAATTCAGGAAGCAAATGGTTGAAGAATTAATTATACAAAGGCATTCGATAAGTAATGGCAACACTGTTGTAAATCAGCGATCCTAGTGGTGATCATTGTAATCTTGTAGTATGTTGTTGAACAGTCTTTGTTGTATAACTCAGTAATATTGAAAGTCTCAAAATAGAAATATTTTGTGAATACATTTACTATTTCTCACACTTAGTAAGTAATACCGCCCTAAAAATATGTTCAGTAGAATTTGTTCGGAAGGTGGAATTGGGAAGTACTCGAACGTCCGCCAAATTCACCAGGCAGGAGCCCTTGTGATTATAACTTATTCTCAAAGAAACTCTATGAGACATTCGATTTTAATCAAGAGTTGATATCCAGAAAGCTGTAGATGAGAGATGTATGCAGAAAAGGTGCTGCAGATGGAATTTGGCATCTTCCAAGGATTGGCAACATGTAGTTCACTTGACAAGAGACTATAATATGAACTTCTTAGTGCCAAAAATAACCCATATAATTTTTGTGGTGTCATAGCAGTGTTGTCATTACATATCGAATGCCCTACTAACTCGGAACTATACCAGCTTTATAAATGTAGCTTCAATAAAACATATAGTAATATATGTAGGCGGTAGTATTGCTGCCGTGCCGGACTGGTCGAAGGTGATAAGCCAGACGAAAAAAGTACCTTGGTCGAAAGAGTGACGATCTTTCAACGTAAAAATACAACCGTCAAGAAATGCGGACATGGGTTCAACTGGGGTAAAATTTTCCGGAGGTCAAATAGTCCCCCATTCGGTTCTCCGGGAGGGGACTGCTTCAGGGAACCCATGCCAAAGTATATAAACTATTATTCTACCAGTTATATTATATGGGTGCGAAACATGGACTCTTACTTTAAGGGAGGAAAGGAGATTGCAAGTAATTGAGAATAAAGTACTTAGGAAAATTTTTGGACCAAAGAGAGATGAACAGACAGGTGAATGGAGAAGACTACATAACAATAAACTACATGGTCTTTATAGGAAGCCAGATATAATAAGAACAGTTAAGTCCCGTAGACTGCGATGGGCCGGACATGCTGCACATATGGGAGATGAAAGACTTGCATGGAAGCTTCTTGTAGGAAAGCCAGAGGGAAGACGCCCAGTTGGTAGACCAAGAATGAGGTGGGAGGATAACATTAACTATGATTTGAGGGAAGTAGATTATGCAGGGAATGATTGGAAAGCATTAGCTCAGGATAGGGATGTATGGAGAGCTTATGTCCGCGCGGCCATGAACCTACGGGTTCGATAGTGCCAGTGAGTAAGTAAGTAAAACATGTAGTGAATGTATCCATTTCACCAATTAAAAATTAAAGAGTCAACATGTTTCAACAGCGAAGCTGTCATTTTCAAGACTAAATATTGACTGAGTCTTAATATTGAGTCAATATTTAGTCTTGAAAATGACAGCTTCGCTGTTGAAATATGTTGACTCTTTTAATTATTAACTCGTGAAACGGGTACATTGACTACATGTTTTACGATTTTATCACCAAGATCATTCGTTTATTAAATAACAAGTAGATTGAGATGGGCTGGACACATAAAAATAATGGATATAAACGAAATAGTAAGACGTTGATGCAATCAGTACCAGATAACAAGAGGTCAGCGGGAAGACCAATGTTTGAATGGTCGGTGGAGTTCCTGAGGAAGTGAAGAAGCTTGGCATTTGCAACTGGTGGAAGGTCGATCATGATAGACAGACGTGGACGTCTTTCCTGCGAGCAGATATGGCTCAACTTGGGCTGTTGTCTTGATGATAATCATGATGAATACAGAGTGCAGTTACATAAATCTGAGGTAGAAGAACTCCATAACGTAACCAATTTCTCAACATCATCATCATCATCATCATCATCATCATCACATCAATCACGGATTAAGCCCATGTGGCTTGTTCCGGTCTCATAGATTCTCATTAAAAAGTTGGATCCATCTCTTTTTCGGTCTACCAACATCCTGTTTCGTTTTGGTCCCAAGGTTGTCAATGTCGAGACAGTCCTCTTTCTATTATCTATGAGACTTTTAGTAATAATAATAATAATAATAATAATAATAATAATAATAATAATAATAATAACACTAATAATAATATTTGCTCTGGGTACGTTATTGGCGTACAGCAGAGTGAGATGTACGATGGGGCTGCCATCTTAAGACTAGACATCATAGCACCTAGTTGTATAAACCCCAAATGGAGGGCTGGCTCTTCCGCTCCTATGGACCGTTGAGGACTTCTCCCTTGTTACCCCTGGAATGGGTCTCCAAATGTTTCTCCTGGAGAAAGGGTGGCTCCTCCGCACATTTATTTCTGTTCTTTGAGGTCTTCACACGTTACCTTGTGCAAGGGCCCTTCGATCAGGTATTACACACTGAAGCTCGCGAGGGAAGGGACGCTAAACCCTTTGATGAGACAGCCTCATAGAGGATACTCACCCGCTACCCATAATTTATCAGCAAATATACTAAAGTTATTGTGTGATTTTGCTGGTTTACGGAATGGAAGGTTGGAAAATACTTGAAGACGGAACAGGTAATTCGTTTCTGTACCTTGAAGTGAAGATGATGAACAACATTAGAAAGAATGGGCATCGAAAGAGAGGCATGGACATATCTTGAAGGAAAGCGTCCAATAGTTGGGATAAAAATAACTTTAACCAAGATATGAACTAACTCTACCAAACTCACTGGCACTATCGAACTCGTAGGTTCATGGCCGCGCGGACTTAAGTTCTCCATATATCCCTATCTTGAGCTAATGTTATCCAAACATTCCCTATATAATCTACTTCCCTCAAATAATTTCCCAGTGTTTGAGCCTTTGGCATGGGTTCCTTGAAGTAGTCCCCGCCCGGAGAACCGAATGGGTGACTATTTGACCTTCGGAAAATTTTATCCCAGTGGAACCATTGTCCGCATTTCTTGACGGTTGCATTTTTACGGTGAATGATCGTCACTCTTTCGACCAGGTACTTTTTTTTCGTCTGGCATATCACCTTCGACCAGTTCGGCATGGGTAACCCTACAGCCGGCATTGCTCTCTGGATCATTTAAGCACGCGCCTCTCCACCACGACAAGGTAAAGATACCATGGGTGTTGACCATGATTTGAGGGAGGTAAATTATACAGAACATTTTTGGAATACATTAGCACCGGATAGATATGTATGGAGAGTTCATGCCCAGAAACTCCACCAGTGGCAGTGACTGTCTTTATTCGTAAATCAAGTACAGCAAGGGTACTCCCTTGTTGGAGTTACTTAACCAACGCTAATTTAGTAATGTCCATTTCTCTACAGTTTACAACAAGCGACAAGTGGTTAGCTCACTGTCTCAAAGAGACATCTAGTTGGAAACTATGGTATTACTTGGATGGGAAAGGAGGCTTAAATTTTGCTCAGAAGTTACAATTTAGGCTTTAGGTTCTCTTGCGAGCCCGAAAATCTTCAGACTTAGAACCACAGCTTCAAGATTCTCCCGAGAACTTGTTCTTTGGATTTTTTAACCTAAAAATTCATCGAACCAGGTCGGGTTTGATCTCACGACCATCGGGATTACAAGCAAGGAACGTAACCCCTATATCCACCGAGATCGATAAAGAGACATCTACTGGGCAACTAAGATATTTGTTGGATTGAAAGGAGGATTACATTTGGCTCAGGAGATTCAATTCAATCTTTTAATTCTTTTACGAATTCTAAAATTTTCAAACTCACGACCCACGGTTTGAAGTTCCTCCCAGAGGGCTTGTCCCTTGGATCTTTCGATTCTGAAGAAACCCATTCGACCCTGAGCGGATTTGAACCCTAGACGCTCAGAATGAGAAGTAATAAAACATAACTCCTGCCCAACCGAGACCGATATTTAAGTTATGTACGCCACTGATATTACAAAACACTAAAATAACGACAAACTAATCATAGCAATATGTCAATATTAGCGTAAATAATTAGTAATAGCGGATAATGTAGGGGAGACCTTTAACATTTGCGAGAGATTCAGAGGTTGGTAACACTGAATATAAGGGATTACAGAGCGATAATAGTGACGTCAATTCGTCATTGTGACAGAAGATGTTAGATATCACGTGATTTGTAGGATCACGTGCAGATTTGTGCCTCTTGAACCAAACTCCCGGTGTTAAAATAAATCATTATCTTCAAATGAAATCCGAATTTTGAGCTTCACTTTTTTTCTCCATTCAGTGAGTTATTGTCTAATTCTCCATATTTTTTGTGTGCACTATGATAAATGATAGTTCAGTAATTTATTTTGCTTTACTCGTGGATTGTGGAGGGAATATACCAGCAAATTTAACTCATTTATCTCATATAGAAACCAAATAAATATTTTCCATTTTCTACTAAATCACTTTTATTAATTTACTAATATTTTCTCCTGCTATTTTGGATTTATTTTCTACATTTTTTTATGTTGGTAACGAATTTTCTTTATTATAGATAGGTTTCGATTTTTGTTTATTGTTGACTATTTTTTACGTTTCTACACAAAACATGGTTATTATTTTATATAATGGAAAAATACTTTCTAACCGAAATTAACCAATAATTTATATAGAAAAAAATGGGGAAGTGTAAATGGAAAAATATACGCTACACATTTTTCAAAGGAAATATATTAACCGGACTTTCATAGGTTAGAAAAGTGGAATTGGATAGGCCACACATTGAGAAAAGCAGACGGAGCCATCGAGAAGACTGCACTAGATTGAAATCCGCAAGGAGTAAGGAAGAGGGGACGACCTAGGAAAACTTGGAAACGATCAGTAGAGGAGGAAGCAAAGGAAAGAGTGAAAAGCTGGAAACAATTGAAATGGCTGGCTGGAAGCGGAGTACGCTGGAGGAACTTCATACTGTTGTCCTAGGTTCCATTTAGGAATTACAGGAAGTAAATAAAAAAAATATATAATAAATTCGTAGGTTATTCAGATATGTGTGTGTCTTCTAATGCCACCCATTGCATTTTACGTGCTTCGAGTTCCGCGCTGAGCGGATAGATGGAGTTAATATGGTCTATTTTCAATTTACGCACCACTTAGGCAGAACACTTTATGTAGATGATGTATTCTTGTATTGTGTACAGAGAGGGGTGTAGGATGAGTGTATGTTTGTGTAGTATAAAGTGTGTTGTATGAGGGATGATGATGATGAGAAGGGAGAAAGTGGAAACCCGATGCCGGCACGTAGCATACTCTTATAGAAAAGAACCAAGGGGGTCTCCAGGTTTAACGTCCCTATTTGACGGGCGAATCGCTATCAACAGTATCACATGTCATATCAACACATGTACTGTGGAGAGCAGTAGCGTGCAGTGGTCAGAGCAATTACCCCAGCTGTATGTCGAAAAAATATGACTTATAGTATATAAAAACTTACTGCCTTGTATCTTTTTTGTTAGATCCGGTAAATCTGGAGTTGGCCTACCTTGTTGTACGAGGTAATTTTTCTCATTGAAAGGTCTGCACGAAAATTAACTAGTACATAAATTATAAATTATACAGCCACTTACATTCATTTTTACTAAATTGACAAATCACATTTATCAGTTAAAATTTGAAAAGTATTAATAATGCATTTGAATGAACTCAGTGCCGATATTAAATTCAACTGTTGCTTTCCACAAATGATACATATACACGTTCATAATAATTCAATTGTTGTTATTCAGATAGGTATATATAATATAAATAAAGCTTCTTAAATTAACAGCTGACTATAACATACCACACGTATCTTATTATATTGTTTTTGTGTTTGTATTTTGTAAAAATATAACTAACATAAATTAAATATTGCAAATTAAAAAACTTTATTTCTAAAAATTGTATTAATGCGGAATTGGCACTTTTCAAATCAATCAATCACATTTCTTCGTCAAATGAATGTTCATGAATCGATAAGTCGAAAAGATCAATTGACCTTGTGTATACTTATTTGAGTTGTGATATTTCTGAGTTCAGCTAGCTGGTGTTCAATAAAAAATTGATGGAATAAGACACAAGCTTCGTCTAGCGGGTTATCACTGGTCTAATGTGGGTTATCGCTGAACTTAGCAGCCAGATTCATTTAGTGGGTTATCACTAATTCATCTGCAGCGAAATAGCTGGTGTTGGTGGGGATAACATAGAGGAAACAGTCTATGCATTCCTCTGTGGAGAGAATACGCAGAATACGGCGAGAATTTTTAATTTTGATATTCTCGCATAATTGATTTGAATGAAATTTGATAAATATGCTATTTTATTTGAATCTGAAATAATTAAAAATTACCCCAGCAGTGCTAGGGTAGCTGGGGTTTAATTCACGCCACTGGTGGAGAGGTTTGCAATTTAATGCAGGAATCTGGTGCACAATCTAGTGATTAAAAATTGTACACCAGCACCTCTCCTGGTCCCGAGATTGAAAATTTTGCTAATAAATTAATTGATTGAAATTAAATTAACAATTACTTTTCAATGCTAATGGGTTTTGGAGAAGAGCTGCCAGAAAATCTCGACTGGAAAGAATTAGAAATACAAATTAGAAAATGAATGAATGCAGAAAGAAGTTTAATGGATGAGATTGCACACAGAAGGCTAATATGGTATGGAAACGTAAGAAGAATGCAGGATGGAAGACTACCAAAGGCGTCTATAAATGGACAATTAAAGAAGGATCAAAAAGGGAAGACCAAGAACAACCTGGAAGAATAACATTCAGAATTCAATGAGGAAATTTGGTGTAACGGATGAAGACACAGAGGACAGAGAACGATGGACAGCTTTAATTAAGTGGAATTTGAGAATGTTTGTTGCAACTGATAGTCTATAAGTCCGTAGTAATTTATGTATTTTTAAAACTCATGTTAATTATTAAGATTGGTTGCAGAGAAACCTCAATGGCGAGGAAACTTCTCAAAATGAATGAAATGACTTTTCAATCCCACCGGGTATCGAACCCAGTTTCTCTAGTCAAGAAGCAGGCAGCTACCACCTGGGCCAGTTCAGAGATAACACTAATAAAAGTCATTCTAATTTCCGTTGAGGTAACAGTTACAAAGTAAAAAGTTAAAATATACACCTTTTGGCGGGTGCCGTCGTCCTCAACTGTGTTAAAAATTATTTAAAATTAGTAACTATAGGCCTTTCGGAAGTCAACTTCCATCATCAGCAGAAGAAATACGCGCTACTAACTGTGACGTTGTGTGACGCTTTAGATGTTGACGGTATTAAGGCGTCGTCGGTATGAGATGCACCCCTAAAATGTTAAGTGCAAAATCCCCTCATCCTCTGGATACGCACGTTGTTTCAGATCAGGATAACTCATGCACATTCTTTAGACTACTGTTGACGAGATTTGAACTGTGTTTTTTTTTATTATGAGTCGCTGTTGGGCCTGTGTTATGATATTATATTAACACAAATTGCTA
Organism: Diploptera punctata; assembly: GCA_030220185.1. Classification (NCBI taxonomy): domain Eukaryota; kingdom Metazoa; phylum Arthropoda; class Insecta; order Blattodea; family Blaberidae; genus Diploptera; species Diploptera punctata. Next base: position 74,545 of record JASPKZ010002204.1, on the reverse strand, counting down.
AACGATGTTTGGAGCACACGGGAAAGTGCATATGAACTAGCACTGCATGTAATAACATATGGGTTCGTCATACACCTGCCTAGTTTTGACCTTTTCCACACTAATACTGTAGCTGATAGGAATCTATATAATTAGGTAATCACCGCCGCCATTTTATGTCCTTGTAGCATCCTCTTTCATAATTAGTTATTAGAAAAAAATATATAAAACAAAAATTATATAAAATAAATATCCTCGACTCGAGTAAACAAAGGGTTGGGTAGAGGGATGGGATAAGATGAAGCCCCTATATAGAGGTCTGTGATTGATAAGTGTGCCGGCTGACCATGCCTGACGCACCATCACAGGGGCAGATGAACGAAATGGATTAGATGAGTATGGAGAAATGGTGAAATGAAATTGTGGCAGGGGAAAACGAGAGAAAACGCCGTGAAAAATCTGCCCAAACTCCGTTTCGTCCACCACAAAACCCACATGGAGTGATCGAGATTCATCTCGGGACCCCAGCGGTGAGAGACGAGCGTTTTTATATTATTTCCTAATGTCTTCTATTATCTTCACAAGTTTGGAATTAACCTATTCTTTTTTATTTTCCCTTGTATTATTTTTTTAATTTCTTCATGTGCCAAAAAAATTGAATTGCTCGGATGTTGGAATTAAAGAAAGGCAGCATGAATAGAATTGCAAGTGCAATTACTGCTCCCGAATTTATTTTATATCTTGAAACTGGCTCCTAAATTTATACAGGGTGGACCGCTCGAATGGACCTAATTTCAATTGCTTGTTACTGGCAAACGGTTGAAGATAGAAACTTAAAAAACGTTCATATTACAGAAAAACTCACCACGTTTTGATATCAGATCACCACATCTCTATATGAGCCCCAGCAGTCACTGTGACGATATCAAAGCGATGAACAATTTCTTGCCAAGTACGTTGGAGTATGTCTTCTGGAATGTTCTCAATAGCCTCTATGATGCGCTCACGAAGATCACGAAGGTCTTTGACTGGGGTGGTGTAAACTTTATCTTTGACATAGCCCCAGAGAAAGAATCCAGTGGTGTTAAATCGGGAGATCTCGGGGGCCACGCGATTGGTCCTCCCTACCAATCCAACGGCCAGGGAAAATGTTGTCCAAAGTCGTACGAACTTCATTGGACCAGTGGGGAGGAGCACCATCTTGCTGGAAAACGATGTTAGGCTGCAGTTGTTCAATTTGTGGAAAGAAGAACTGCTCCAGCATGTCAAGATATGTGGTACCACGAACAGTTTTCTCGGCGAAGAAAAACGGTCCAATGACCTTATTATGTGACAAACTGCACCAAACATTCATCTTCGGACTATCACGAACATGCTCTTGAATAGCGTGAGGATTCTCCGATCCCCAGATCCGCACATTATGCCGGTTTACCTTGCCTGACAAATGGAAAGTGGCTTCGTCCGAGAAGAAAATCTTGGTCATGAAGTCAGGATCAGCGCCGAGACGGTCCAGCATCGTATTGGCGAATTCCACTCGTTTCGGCATGTCATTCGGCTCCAGACGTTGCACTAACTGCACTTTATATGCGTGCAGTTTGAGGCGTTTGTGGACAATCCGTTGTAATGTCGATTTTGGTATTTGAAGTTCCCGCGAAGCTCTTCTTAATGACTTCCGGGGGCTTCGCTCAAATGCGGCTTGAACATTTGCTACCATTTCATCGGATGCTCTGCGACCACCACCATGCTTCTTCAACACAGATCCTGTAGCTAATAATGTATCACGCCACTTCTTTATGCTTCTAGCAGTTGGAGCATCACGGTTAAACACACGCCGGAACTCCCTTTGAACTCTAATGATTGATTTAAACTTCCGCATACCACAAAACAGCTTGCGCTTTCATCTGCGGAGTCGCCATTTTCACAAACAATTAAATCTAAGAACGAGAAACGTATCTTTGTGCCATCTACCGACAGGATTCGAAACTTGGTGAGTTTTTCTGTACTATGAACGTTGTTTTAAGTTTCTATCTTCACAACCGTTTGCCAGTAACAAGCAATTGAAATTAGGTCCATTCGAGCGGTCCACCCTGTATATTTTTTCCCTCTCCCTTTAACTAAAACTTTGAATGTATATATATTTTATTTGTATTATTTCTGTAACTGAACTGCACCCGAGCACGAGCACTTGCTCATTCGGGTGTCAATACTGTACATAACATTTATTTCCTCTTCTTCTTCTTCTTCCTCTTCTTCTTCTTCTTCTTCTTCTTCATTACTCAATTATAAGTTTAAACCCGTTCTTTCTTCAATTCTTGTTGCCTCATCTTAGATCATCATACCACCGCTTTCTGGGATGTCCCTGTTGTCTTCTGCCCCTATGTAGATTATCACTTGCAGTCTTAACAATCCTTATTGCTGTACTCCTGGTTATAAGCGTTATCCCATTATTATTTTCTCATACATACCCCTTTCTTTAATATCTTCGACTGCAATGTATATCTGATATTTTTACACCTTTCTCTATACCATAGAGTTTTTCTAAAATTTTACGAAGTATTTTAATTTCTGTAGTTTCTAATAATCTTTTTTTGTGTTTCAGTATCTGGTCTTGTTTCTGCCTAATAAGTTATAACAGGTCTTACTACTGGTTTATAAATGGGCATATCGTAGCGTAGTTGTTACGGCATTGAGCTGCAAGCCGGAAGGTCGAGAATTCGAGTCCCGGTGGGGTCAGAATTTGTAAACTGGCCCAAAACATTCTGGCGGCACCATGACCCTGGGGTCGACTCAGCCTATAACGGAAATGAGTACCAGACGTTTGTTCTGGGGGTAAATGCGGCCGTCACATAGGACTGACAACCCAGCTGACATCACCATGGCCCTGGGATCGACTCAGCCTATAACGGAAATGAGTACCAGACGTTTGTTCTGGGGGTAAATGCGGCCGTCACATAGGACTGACAACCCAGCTGACATCACCATGGCCCTGGGGTCGACTCAGCCTATAACGGAAATGAGTACCAGACGTTTGTTCTGGGGTAAATGCGGCCGTCACATAGGACTGAACCCAGCTGACATCACGTGCCGATTGTCTAGAAAGGTGAGAGCCTTAACCTCCTACTACCCCAAGGGCCTCCTAAGGCTTGTAGTGGAATCACTTTACTGTTTTATAAATTCTGGCCTTAATTTCTATTTAAAACGTTTATTTTTCCAAATTATATCGTTAAGATGTTAATAATACAACATTTATTTGTTAATACAATTTATTCTTATTCTTATTCTAAATTGAACCTAATCTCTACATCAGGAATCATAATAACCAGTAACTTAAACATTAAACCCCGCTACGTTCCGCAGATGAATCACGTTATAATTTTCAATTCAGAGAATAAACTTACAAATAAGACCGAATTACAAAAAAAACACCAGATTACGTTTATATAACACTTTGCCTATACCAGTGTTGACCGATGGTAGTGAAGCATGGACACTAAGAAAACCACCTGAAAGCAGAATAACGTCTTGTGAAATGAGATTCATGCGCAGAACAGCGGGTTACACCAGATGGGATCGGAAAAGGAACAACCGATAGATCTTAAAAGAATTGAAGACTACGCCAATTTTGGAATATAGTAAACAGTACCACCTAAATTGGAAACACCATCTTGGAAAGAATGAGTTCAAATAATCGTAATCCCCAAAGCTTGGTTTATATATACTATACCAAGAGGACGAAGATTCACTGGGCCATTCCTATGAAACGCTGGAGGGAAAATTTTCTATAAGGATCGTAACAGGCCTTGGCCTAATACTTTGGAAATGATCAGAAGAAGAAGACTTACAAATAGGAACGAATACACTAAATCAAATATTAAAAAGAATTTGGAATTGGAATTTCAGTACTAAAAGTTCCAAAGTAACGACATTCTTATGAGAAGATCCAGTCTGAATTAAGATAATAGCCCAATGACCAATGCCTAGGAACTATTGCAAAATTTCAACTATTTAGGCTGTGAAATATCTTATCAAAATTAAAATGATGTGAACAAGAAAATCAACAAATTTACACAAATCTTAGGAATAACAAATAATAACTTAGAAGCTAAAGTCCCACAAAATCCACCAGAATAAAAATATATAATATTTCTTTTTATAACTGAAGTGAGATCACTGAGGATCATTAAGAAAAAGAGACAGGATCAGAATCAAAATTAAATTTCTTCAGAAGGCCATCAGGATACACTCCGTTTAGATCGAGAAAAGAATGAAGACATTTCAGAACAATTAGAATCAGTAGAAGTAAAACTGAACAGATATAAAATTAAACGACTGTGCTAGACCATGTAAAAATAATAGATAATTTCAATAATCCCCAAAACGATTATGCAATATCAGCCTACAAGGACATCGCCCGACCAGTAATACCTCTTAAAAGACAGCTAGATGGGGCCGAAACAGGTTTTCTTACAAAAGCCTAATAAATTCTGTGACTGAATGGTTATTAATCATGTGTTTAAATTTTTGTGTTTCAACAGTTAATATAATCTGGAGGTAATTTATGAGAAAGTTGAATTTGAATTTACAGTGCGTAAGTTGTGCGTGCTTGTGGCGTGTTCTTTATGAAGTTGCTGAGAAGGATCTCGATAATGAATGTTAAGTCATCTGTTAAATGGTTCAAAGGAAATCGTACAATGTAAAGGCTTACAATTTATCGCTTATTACAAAGCAAACTTCTTTCCGTTACACAAACAAACTCTATATTAATTTTCGCCACTGGCATTTACGTGCTTTCCAGAACCACATCTGCTTAAGGTAACTTTGGGAGATATGCCTCAGTTATAACGTTATCAAACAAACGCACGTTTTTAACCTGGAAGACTGAAGAAAAATAGGATATTATTATTTCATAAATACCATTAGCAATGGAAACAGAGTGTTCTGCAGATGCCAGCCCACCGTTTGCCTTTTAAAACCCTCAAGTACAACCAAGTATTACTTCAGCAAGTAGTCTGCGACGGCGGAAAATATGTTAACTAACATGCTGTCTTTCTCTTTCTCTTCCTTACTATGTTGCCACTTGCTGTCGTCTGTATATGTTCTTTGTCTGACAGGGAGAGAGCTGACAAATGCTATGGATTTTAATGGCCCGTCCTTCTAGGCGGTCATTGGCAAAATGACTAATTTGACAACCCTGTTACTGTTGGGGTTACGTCTAGGAATGGGCTGTCCCTTCACATTACATGTTGCCACTTGTGATTTATTGTGAGGCTGGTAACAGAGAGACTACAAATACTGTGATTTTAAATGGTCCGATCGCTTGAGGATTTCGTATTTAAATGACTAATTTGACAACCACGTTAAGATTTTTCACACGTGTTTAGGGATTCTGCGCCCGTACTAAAAGTTGAAACATTTCAGTACGCTATCGGATGTACAGCTTTCTCCTACATCCCTTCCACAGATTCAGTAGTTCGACGACACTAGCGCTAAAACTCTTCTCCTCCGCCCGTGCGAAATTAAATTGGTGGTATAATGGTCACAGATATAGGAAGATCACACCGCAGATGGACGGACCAGATCTCAATATAGTTCAGAACGGGATTTAAACCCAAATTGGTATCAGGAAGAAGAACGAAGATGCATTCATTCATTTCACGGCCAGTTGTCATTTTTATTAAGGGTACGCCTATTTGTTTATGATAACTTAATATCTAGTTCACTGGTACTATCGAACCTGTAGGTTCATAGACCGCTAGGTCATAAGCTCTATATGCTTCCTTACCCTGAGCTAATATTATTCAATCATTTACTAATAATTTAACTCCTTCAAATCATGGTTAATATTATTATTTACCAACCTCATTCTTTGGGTGCTTTCCTTCTGGTTATTCTACAAGCAGATTCCATGTCCCTTTTTATTCCCCATTCGTTCCACATGTCTTGCTCATCGCAGTCTACGAGACTTAACTGATCGTATTACATCCGGTTTTCTATAAAGATCATGTAGCTCACTGTTATGGATAATTCTATATTCGCCTGTCTGCTCATTTCTTTTTGGGACAAAAAAAACCCATAAGAACTTAATATATAATTTAGTGAAAAAGTAACTAAATTATTTATATCTGTCTGTGATTATTCTAAGTGTATCAATACTTTCTACACTAATTTTACGGTATTGTTATATATTATTATTATTATTATTATTATTATTATTATTATTAATGTATCCATCAATAGTAATTCTGCCAGAGGGCAGGTCCTTCACTGCAATCTCATGAGTTCGTAAACCAGGCGTGATGGCGTTGTTTTTCCAACTTGTTATATCAGTTTCATGTACATAGTGTTACTGCATCTCATTCCTTTTTTATAAAATAAAAATAAGTTAAAAGATACCTTCTTAGGTAAAATCCGTCGTCGTCAACTTATAAAATATGTATTTTTTTATGCCTGTAGGCCTTTCAGAACATCCGTTCCATCTTCAGCAGGTCCTTCTTCGCTACAATATCTAGTATGATGGTTGATGCTAGAATACATATTTTATAAGTTGAGGACGACGGATTTTACCTAAGAAGGTATTATATTAACTTATTTTATTTTATGATCTCCACCTCAACGGTTTAACATTGAATTTTATTAGTATTGATTCCTTTTTTAATTATTGTTCCTAGATATTTGATTCAGCCACTTCTAATATTTCTTTCATTTATCATTAATTGTTTATGTTAATTAAGGCTGTTAAAAGCAAAATGGCGTAAGTGAGGGTTTCGCAGTATTGAGTAAAACAGGTTTAAATTTGAAGTTGTTATAAGAAAATCATAGGTAATTGAAAATTACAACAATCATACTTTATCTACTCCTAACGCATACACTTATATCCTTTAGCCACTAAGTAAAATTAATCATGCAACAAGTTTTTTTCTGAAAAAAGTCACTTAGTCTACACCCATTGTTTTAACCGCCTTAATTAAGTAATGAATTTCTATGTGTTTGCTTCTGGTCCCAAGGGTCGCGGGTTCAAACCCGGCCGGGGTCGATGGGTTTTTTAGGGCGGAAAAATCCAAGGAGCAAGTCCTCCGGGAGGGACTTTAAGCCGTGGGTCCCGAGTCTGAAGATTTTCAGGCTCGTAAAAAATCCTTAAGCCTGAATGAAAAGGCCTCTAAGCAAAATTTACCGAATTTTCCCATCCTAGTACTACCTTGGTTTCCTAGATGTCAGTATGAGGCGGAATGCTGACCACGTACCACTCAAAATGACATCTATACGAAAACAAGTGTAACTAAATTAGTATGGTTGAAATACTTCCCTGTAGGGGGGAGAGCGCCTAAATCTCTGTAAAGGGAAAACATGGGCTTACAATACAAAAATTTCTATGTGTGACATATCTTATTTTATTGATGTTTACTTCCGCCGCCAATATCTTATTGTTACTCAAAGCGTGTTGGCCTTTAGTATCTGCTCACTTTCGCCTACTAATTCTACATCATCAGCATATACCAACAAGTACTACTCTCTCTACACAAATTTAATATAATATTTAAGAAGAAGAGATTTTTAACATTGATAGCTTTCACGGTCAGTTGTCAATTTTATTAAGGATATAGGATAGGTATTGATGACAATTTTAACCTTAAAATCCACATTACAGTAAAAGCTCGTTATTAGCGGGGGATATGTTCGGTAAATATGCCGCGAATATGTACTGGTAATTTGTATGGGTATATAGGGGATACGTTCCAAGGTTCCAAAATGAAATCAATTTAATGAGATATTTCGAACAATTTCTATTATTTATTATTGCCAGGCTTAGGCAAGGCCTTAAAGAACTTGCTATTTTTCCCTGTTTTGCCGCTTTTAAAAGGTATTTCATTTCAGATTCATATTCAATTGTAAATTCAGCTGTAGAATTCCTTATTTTGTCTTCTGATTTCTTGAAAAATCTTACAGTTGATTCATTAATTTTGAAAGAGCGTGATATAGATGCAAACGACTCGCCAACACGTAAACGGTCAAGCATTTCTGTTTTTACTTTAAGCGGCAGCACTTATTTTTTCTGCTTCGGAATTAGTTTTTCTTTCATTTTACTTGACATCATAAATTGGGAACAATGCAGAAAAGATAAAAAATTATTGCAACGAATAACAAATTAAAACAATAAAACACCGATCGTGAAGAGGGTGGCATTTATCAATGATCATAGCGGCACGTGAAATAGGGCTGCGGCGGCTTTTAATAACGAACTTTAGGCTTAGTGACAATAAGGTTTGTTTTACCTTGATATTTATTTGTCCATTTAGTTTGAACGACTCTTTGTAAAAACCGCCTTGGCACGTGCCTGCAGTAAAAATGTTGCCCATGCGTTAATAAAGGATACTATTCCTTATAATATACCGACCGGATCCGCGAATAAAGAAATGTTTAACCGCGAATACAGGAACTTATTGCAATGTTTTAACTCGCTAATAATAATAACAACCCGAATAACGGAACCGTGAATAAGGAGCTATTACTGTACAGGGCTATTCAAAAAGAAGGAACAGACTTCAAACGTTTATTTTTTCCAAACTACAAAAATATAAACACAATTCCAACATTCCTAGAAAGAGAAAAGTTTGAAGTTCCGATCATGGCCGCATTGCCGCTGTTGCTTGAAGTTGCGATCATTGTTGCATTGGCGCTGTTAGATTGGAAGAGGAGGAGCAGTAGATCAACTCCCAGGTCACCGGACCTAACCTCGTGTGATTTTTATCTATGGGGTTACGTAAAATACCGTGTTTCTATCCCCCCATGTGCCTGACACTCTTGAAAATATGCGCCATCGGATTGTTGAAGCTGTGAATTCGATGACTAGAGACCAGCTGATTCGTGTGTGTCGTGTAACGCATGGTGCTCATATTGAATGCATTAAATAGTGAAATTTGAATTTTTCTCTTTCCACGAACGTTAGAATTGTGTTTATAATTTTTGTACTTTGGAAGAAATAAATGTTTGAATTCTGTTACTTCTTTTTGAATAGCCCTGTATATAAATATTATCTCGACCATTACACGTTGTAGAACGATATAATTTGTAATATATTTTAAATACTTTTTCCTGATGTGGAATATGCAATTTAGTGAAGTTGATGGTACTGTTTAGCCTTTTAGAGCATTTGGAAAGTTATTTTACAAAAAGTAATGATTAAATATAATTATATATTCTTAACTGTCCATTTCCATTATATAATATTTACATTGTGCAATGAAAATGGACAGTTACTGACAAATGAGTGACATTTTGAAGAACATTGAAATATCTAGTTAATAATAATAATAATAATAATAATAATAATAATAATAATAATAATAATAATAATAATAACGTTTTATTTATTCTGGCAGAGTTAAGGCCATAAGGCCTTCTCTTCCACTCAATCAGCACCAAATTACAAGTATATATTTGACAATATAGATTATATATACACTTTACTAATTATAAAGAATTAAAAATATATTAAATGTTGCAATGGATATTTCATGTATAAACAACATTTTATACGATGATAATAATAACAACAAGAATAATAATTTTATTTATATATAGAATTGTAATGTTTACACGTATTTCTGTGCCTAAAGTTTTTTTCTTCTCCACTCGTCTCTAACCATCCACTCCATGTCTGTCCAGTCCTCTTGTTCTCATTCCAGTTCTTATTTCTTGCATCCACGAGTTTCGAGGTATTCCTTTCCTTCTTCTTCCAGGTGGACACAATTTCAATGTTTTCCTGGGTAACCTTTCTTCTTGCATTCTTCGTATGTGCCCATACGAATTTAGTTGCTTATATCTTATATAATTTACTATTGAATATCTAATATTCATTTTTCCTTTCATTTCTATTTCTATTAAATTTTCTTGAGACGCCTTAGTTACAAAAATTACAAACAAATATAAATAGAGACGAAATTATTGAACAAGTATCTCACTTTAAATATTTAGGATGTGACATCAGCTATGGGTATGATAAAGATATTGAACACAAAACACATCAGTTTCAAGCTATTTGTGGTACAATAAATAGAACATTGAATAATAAAGCCCATGAACAAACAAAATTAAAATTTTATAAAACAATGGCGGTCCCTGTCCTTTTGTATGTGAGTGAATCTTGGATTACCACTATCAAACAAGAAAGTAAAATCCAGGCAGCAGAAATTAATTTTTTAAGAAGAGTAAAAGGCTGCATTAATATGGACCAGATAAGAAACGAGGATATCCGTGAAGAACTGCAGATCTACTCCATAAAAGAAAAGATATTTAACAACAAGATACAGTAGAAAGAACATGTAGAAAGAATGGCAGAAAGTAGATTACCGAATAAAATCTTACATTATTTTCCAAGAGGAAAGAGAGATGTCGGACGTCCTCGGAAAAGATGGTCTTAGATATATTAGTGAGGACGGAACAAGCAACTCTTGCCTAAACCAGAAAGTGAAGAAGAAGAATGCAAACAGGAACGGGATGCCGAAATAAATTAAACGTAGGTTCATTTCTGGAATAGCATTCTATTATGATTTGCAAGGACATTTTTATATACCTAAATAGAGCTGTATAAGTGTTTATTTTAGGTACCAGTAATGCAACTTTTAAAGCCTAAAGTTACGTTGTCTAATGTTGAGATGCGATGGAGTAGAACGTTTCTTGTCTTACTTATTGCATCTGGAGAGCAAAACGTAAAGAACTGGGTCTGAGCCAGAACTTCCATTAGCTGTAATATGAATGGAGGCAACAACCTCTACCAACAGAAAGACATTGACACCACGCTTGCCAGAGAACTTCTGCCAACATTTAAATTACTCTATTCAGCAATTTTGTAAATATTAATATCTTGTGTCAAGCCTGTTTATTTCCCCACACGCAACACGTACACAGTTTATTGAAATATCTTGATTCACTTCTTTAATGCATTTTTACTGTTACTATAGACAAGTTTATAAAATTACTTGATTTTGGTGGATTTATTATTTTTTTTTCTAATTCACATCTCGGGCTAGGCAAATTGCCTGTTCCGCCTCACAGTTGTTCTGTCCATCTTTTCACTGGCCTTCCTACATTCCTTGAACCTCTTGGCTTGTAGATAAATGCTGCTTTTGGTAATCTTGTTACATTCATTCTTTCTTTCCACAAGTCTAAACCATTTATCTCTACATTCTTTGATTTTATCATTCAGTGGATACACATTTAACTCTGTTATTTTATCTTCATTATTTATCCGATCCAATCTTGTGCTGCCTTTTGTTCTTCTAAGGAAGTTCATTTCTACGCTTTGTATTTTACTTTGTATTTTTTTGGTCATTACCCAAGTTTCACTCCCATAAAGCAATGCAGGAACTGCCAATGTTTTATAAAACTTCAATAAGAACTGTTCCAACATGTCTTGGTATACCGGGCCAGTTATTGACTTCTCATGGAATAAAAAAGAGCCTATAATCCTGTTCTTCATCAGGCCGCCATTTTGTTTTATGTCATCATTGTTCAACATGCGACAGATAAATTAACTGCAACAACGAAAACAAAAATTCTTTAAGTTTTTCTTTCGTTTAATACCAACCTCATTTCATAATTCCTATACTTTGAGAGTTATGATTAATTAAAATGTGGGAGGTTTGAATGGGACACGATGTATATTTTGCAATAAATTAGGGAGTTTTCGACCAATAACTCTGGCTTACTGGTTGCCACTATTCTGACGTCATTGACGGCTGAGCCAATCAGAATTGCGTCGATTGACTCTGATTGGCTCAGCCATCAATGACGTTACAATAGCGGCAACTGTATCGTGAACGTCATGGGTGCGAAAACTCTCTAACATGGTGACTTTAGGTTACTTTGAGCACAACTTCTCACTTTATTTTAAAACATTTCTCACATTTTTTGAAAAAATCAACATACAATATTTCTCTCAGCTAATTATTGACATACTGCAATAGTAAATTGTGTGTATTTTTTATTTGAATTTATGTAGGTGGTACGATTGCCTTATACTCTTCACAAAGAATTTAAAACATTAATTGGGTACAAAAATATTAATAAGGGAAGAACATTTATTTTTATTTCACTATTTTTCAATCATTATATTTAAACAACTTTCTAGGTTCTGAGGGCCTATGTTTTGGTTTTGTTTTCAATTAAATTATTCAGTTATCTAATTTAAGTAATGCAAGAGTAAAATGACAAATTTGTAAAACTTATTTGAAACCAGTTCTAACGTATGCAGCTGAGACTTCGACATATACAAGGAAGGACTTGAGCAGAATCCAACCTACAGAAATAAAATTCTTACGTGGAATGGTACTACCGCCTCACTGTGATGGTTGTCCGTTTATATAAAAGCGGGTGCCGTGTAATATGCTTGACAATGATTAACATTCGGAATTATTAGAGTGGCGGTAGTCGGAATTTTTGTATTTAATTATATATAACAGCTGCGAGGAAACAAAGCGAGGCGTTGGACAACGATCATAGTGAGGCGATAATACATAAAACAAGAAAAGATAGAATAAGGAATGATAAATTCAGGGAGACATTAAATGTAGATTAATTAACAACAGACATAGGAAAAATTAGACTAAAATGGTTTGGACATTTAAAAATAATGTAAAAGGAAACACTACCACAAGAACTGTTAAATCTCAGGATACAAGGAAAACGTCCATGAGATAGACCATGAGAAAGATGGATTAACCAAGTGAAGAAAAGTCACAAGAAAGAGGATAAGACTGAGGAAGAACTCAAAAGAAGCAAAGATGGGAAGATAAAAGGGTTGGAAGCATATTTGGAATCGAAAGGAGGACACGATAAGAGGATAATGATGATGATGAGTTATCTAATTATTTTTATTAATTCCGATGGAATGTACACCAACCGCAACGAAAGAATCTTCTTCTTCTTTTCCAGGTCAATGCGACCTGTTGCGGTCTCAAGTCCATCGTTTCTTTGGCCGTCCCAAAGATATTTTTCCATGCGGTTTGTAGGTGTTGATCGTTTTCGGTAATCTTGTATTGTTCATTCTGTCTAAATTTTCTTTCCATCTATATTTATGCTCTTCTAGTTTGTCGAGTGTTGAAAATGTCTCCAGTTCATTTCTTATTGATTCATTATGAAATCTATCCATGCGTGTACATTCTTTTACGGATCTTGAAAATTTCATTTCAGTAGCTTGAATGTGTGAGATATCTTTTTTTTTGTAAGTACCCAAGATTCAAATCCATATAAAAGAACAGGAATAGCCATAATTTTATAAAACCTGAGGTGAGTTTCTCTTAGAGTCCTTCCATCTCTTCAATGGTCTTCCCAACAATCTTCTCCCTTTTGGTTTATAATTACACTTTCTTCGTGGTATGCGCTGTTCATTCATTCGTAATACGTGCTGAAGGTAAGCATTTTGATAGTGTTTTATTCTTTCACAGAGATTAAATATATTAAGTTCTGTATCCAATCCGGCCTTTGCTTTGAGATGGATCAGTAGTAATAAATGTCCCCTGACCGCGATACGAGCGCTCTGCAGGGTAACGATAATGACAGGGCTGCTGTCTCAGAGCATCTATCCATGCTCCTCAAGTATTAACCCCTTTAACCTTTTGACTGCCGAGTTTCTCTTTTGCCAGCTGGGTTGTGGGTGCCAGGTTTTTTTAAATTTAAAGTACTACACCATACTATATAATATAAACCTATATAAAGTATATTTAACTGTCTACATGCCCATGCTAAATTTAATTTAAACTCACTATTATACATTTATTTGAAGGTTAGGCAGTGTTGCTTCCACTTGTAAAGATCCCAGGTTCGAATTCAGCACGGTGTCTTTATTGAAATTTGTTATCACTATCACTAAAACATTTATTCTACTGAATAATGTTGATGGTATTATCACTAAACACTTATAATATTAAATATTGTTGAACATTTTTTATGGTCCTGGGTTCGAATCAGTTCCAGCCAAACAGCTGTTTTATGCCACGTGTTTCGTCTGTCGCGACACGCCCACCACTGTCACTCACACCCTGTTCATTTAGGTCTACATCACTTGCTTTACTATTTACAGGCTTAGATTGTAATAATATTCTATTAGAAACAGACCTACTATCACATTTGTCAAACGAATAACCATTTGATGAACTGTTACTGTCACTCTCATCTTCTGATAAAACTGACACATTAAACTCGCGTATTGTATTTTCGTCAACTTCGAGACAGAATCACTGTATTCCACAGCACGAACTACCCTTGGCCAGGTATCTTTTCAACTAAAAATAAATAAATAAAGAGAAAATTCTGAAATTGCAATATGCCATAGCAAAAAAAAAAAGGCCTTGAAACATGAATGTACACCCTCCTTTAGAAAACCGATTTACAACCAGCCTGTACCGTTATTCTGTAAGGGATGTGCAAAGTATTGCTAAGAAAGGATGTACAAACACAGAACGAAAAATAATTTTAGTTTATTGAAGTAAAAACTTCGGGAAAAAAATATTTAAAGTAATAAGATTGAAAACCGGAGCCTGCCGGGCGTGGCGTACCGCTGTACACGCACTTTCACCGGCGTACGCCGGGCATGGCGTTCAAAAGGTTAAAGAGGGTTGCTGCTTCCGCCCCTTGAGCTGTTGTGATGATCGCCTGGTATCACGTCGCCTCATAGACCGTAGCAGACTTCTTGGTCGATGTCAACCTTCTGCCGACGTCTCCCACAATGCGGACTATTCTTAGTTTCCTCTCACCTATGACCAATCGGCAAGTTAGGAAAGCTAAACTTCCCCAATTTGGTCGTCTGGTTCATCGAGTACTCGGCGCCCCCATCACATCGAGGTGATAGTCCACGGGGGCGGGGTCCTAACTGATTCAACGTGTAAATGGCTCTTTGTAAATCATCCTCTGACCAAACCCTTCCACCTACCTTCTCGTGGTGGGACTGTTTTTACTGAAGATGGAGGGTGAATGGCGAGTTCTCTTGGCGCCACAAAACCAGATGCTCGGGGCAGACAGAGCTCTGTAGCCTTGTAAGACAGTCTGTCTAGGAGAAAGACAACTCCGAAATTAAACTCTGGTCCTCCAGGTTGGGCTGGTAACCCACCCAAGTAATATATATATTACTCAGAAGTCTCAAGTGCAAATACGAAACCCGACACATTCAATGGATACAACTTACGCAATGAAAAGGCAACGAAACAATAATATTAAGTATACAAAACCCACGTGAATTTCGACAGCAACAGACATTCCATTTCCGACTACAGTGTTTAGCGCGCAGAAATATTCCTTGATTAAATATCGAAATACAACTGCAATAACACGTTCAGGAAAATGTAAAATGTTTAGCATTAATGGTGTTAATTTATCAATTTAAAATGTTTCCGTCGACAGTTTATATTAACAGCCTCGTGTTGTATGTTGTACAGCCCGTCGCGTTTTTTGGGAGAGGGGAGACCGTGGTAGCTTATATCATCGTTTTCCAACCTGTGGTTCGCATTTCAAGGGGTTCGCCAAAACGTTTTTGTAATGTGGGTTTCGAGCTTAGGTCTATTACCGTTTCCATCATTTCTGTAGCATTGTAATAATAATAATAATAATAATAATAATAATGATGATAATAATAATAATAATAATAATTCCCAAATTTTCACTCCCATAAAGTAATGCAGGAACTACCAATAAACAAAAGGCTGCACAAGAATGGATCGGATAAAGAATGGAGATATAAGAACATAGTTAAATATATATCCATTGAATGACAAAATCAAAGAATGCAGTGAAAAAATTGTTTAGACACGTAGAAAGAATGAATGTAACAAGATTACCAAAAGCAGCATTTAACTACAAGCCAAGAGGTTCAAGGAATGTAGGAAGGCCCGTGAAAAGATGGACAGAACAACTATTAGGTGGAACAGGCAATTTTTCCTAGCCCGTGAAGTGAAGAAGAAGAAGAAGAAGATAATAGTAATAATAATAATAATAATAATAAAATAAAATTAACCCTATAATGCTCCTTGTTGCATATGTGTAACATGGGGAATTTATCACATTATTTTCACAATAAATTAATATTTACCGCGAATGCCTGATTTACAGTTATGTAACAACTTTAGGAATTCATTTTATTTCGCTACAACTAGGCCTACACGACCGTAATTAGAATAACTTTAGGTTTAACCGTTAAGGGTTAAGTTAATTTAAGGTTATAAAAACCTTTAGCTTGTAATTACATTTTATGCATGTCTACTGTACTTATATTTAAAAGTCTGTGGTTCATCCAACTCAGATCATTGTGGAAGGGGTTCGTGCGTCGAAAGAAGGTTGTGAACCGCTGACCTACAATAATGTATTCTTACGTTGCGGCTAGTGCAATTATTTCCGTTATTTTTATGAAAATATGTTACAAAAAATTTACCTTATCGATCCTACTTAGGAGACATAAAAGTTACATTGACTATTCAACTCATGCCCCAAATGGGAGTCAATGACCAATCACATTTCAATGAATTTTGATTTACAACCAATCATAGTCTTTTTCACCTCGATTTTATCAATCTAATTTTATCACTTTAAAATCAAGCTCCTCCTTTTTGACATTCTGAATAGGTAAGACCATTAATTTTATAGTGACTGACTCTCTAAAAAATATGTTGAATATGACAATTCATATATTAATTGTAACAATTCTAGAATGCATGTGTCTACCAGATTGTATATATAGTGCACGAATGTAACCAGATAGTGCTTGCTGGACATACTATAAAAACATTTGTAGCAATTGATTATACCACAAAAAAAAAAAAGAAACCACTGTTTGCACTTTCTTAAACGTATTTTTCCCAGGTAATAACGTTCCAGAAAAATATAATTGACATATTTCCTTCATAGGACATGAAATTAATTAATATACAGTTTGGAGTGTTTCATTTTTTCTCCACCAGGGTGCATTCTTACAATATTGCGATCCTTTGGCAATAAATAATATGATCTGGTTGCAGTGATGAACAAGTGAAACAAAACGTCTCTCAATGTTTTCAAACATCGCCGTTTACATTAAATATATAAATATTAAAAAAAACTATATTTAAATAATGATTTGTGAGTAAACAGCTAAATTTTATTTGTTAAATAATCAATAACAAATGCCACTCTTGATTTCAAAATTCTCTAGGTAAATTTACGACTCACTTCGTGAGTCGTGAATTTATCGACAATTTGGAAATCACTCGTGGCATTAGTTATGATAAAAATGTATGTATATATATCCATCCATCCATAGTAATTCTGCCCGAGGACAGGTCTTTCACTGCAATCATACCATTTTCCTGCTATTCTTTGCAGCTTTACTAGGGAATCATAGGTGTGGTAGCTTCCGTTGCTTTCCACACCGGTGAAGGATGATGATGATAATGATAATTATGATGATGATGGCCGGATGATTTTCGGGAACCGTTGGGCCCTAAACATCCTGACATTTGTCTTACAGGTGAGGAAAAACCCGAAAAAACCTCACCCAGGAGCCTTTCTCAACCGGGAATCGAACCCGGGCCCGCTGCGTGACAAGACAGCACGCTACCTCGAGACCACAGCGGTGGACACATATATATATAGGCCTATTACATTGAAATATTATATAAGGTTTTGGAACTACTAAAGTTTCAAATCCAGAATGTTGTTTATTCGCCGATCTTATTCAAAAGATCACAGTGATAACAAAGATTCAAAAAACACAGTGGAGAAATAAATGTTATCTATAGGAATAAAGTTAGAAGATATAGTTTATTCGTTGCTATTGCTGATGATCAGCTACTGATGGCTGAAAAATGCGCATATTTAGAGTAGATGACAAGAAAACTGAAGGATGAATATGAAAAATGGGGATTAAATATACATTTTAACAAAACGAAATATATGGCAATAGGAGATAGTTCAAAAGATCTGCTTTTAGAACGCAGATATGGAAATAAAAAGCATATGGCGAATATGTGTATTTAGGGACAAAATTGAGCAGATGGAAGTCATGTTGCTTTAACTAATGAGGGATAAATACAGTAAATCTGCAATATCAAAATAAAATGGTGTTTTATGGAATATGAATATAATTTCTAAAACAAAAACAAATATTTTTAATACAGTAGTAAGGAATTAAAATGACATACGGTGGAGAAACATGGGGATTAAAATCTAGAAGAATAAGTATATTAAATCCAATATAAATGGATATTTGGAGGCTTTCAGCTGAATTTCATAAACAAAAAAAATAAAAACAATGTAGTTAAAGAAATATGAGTGTTTAAACTTCAATTGTGGATTTCATAAAAAAAATCAATTAAAATGGTTAGGCCATATCAAAAGAAAGACACAAGGCAAATTCCCAAAAGAATACTAGAATGGGTGCCACTTGGTAGACGAAGAAGAGGATGGCCAAAAATAACGTGGATTGAAGGTGTTTTGAGGAGCATAAAAGAAAAAAGATTGAACGATGGAGACTGAATTGACAGAAAGATATTGAGGAACTTGACAGTTGATTTATTGGAAGCAGGAAGATGGCAAGCAGTGTTAAAATTGCTATATGTAGGTTCCTATGTATACAAACAATATAAGAGTCTAGTCAATATTCTACGAGTAAGAAATGTATTGTACAGAGCTCTCCCCCTTCCCGTATAAAGTACATAGTACCAAACAGTGATGAAGAGACAGGTGAATGGAGAAGACTACATAACAGTGAACTACGCGGTCTCTATACGAAGCCAGATATAATAAGAACAATTAAGTCTCGTAGACTGCGATGGGCAAGACATGTGACACGAATGGGAAATGAAAGACGTACATGGAAGCTCTTGTCGGAAAACCAGAGGGAAAACGCTCAGTTGGTAGACCAAGAATGACATTAACTATGATTTGAGGGAAGTCGATATACAGGGGATGATTGTAAAAACATTAGCTCAGGATAGGGATGTATGGAGAGCTTATGTCTGCGCGGCGCTGAACCTACGGATTCGATAGTGCCAGTGAGTTAGTTGGTACCAAACCGAAGCAGTGTAACCAATACAGTTTCTCAGAATAAACAAAATATTTAAATGACTCCAAAAAGATGAAAATCCAGGAATAATTGTTCGGTTGCTTAATAAAACAAATGAGTTTCACAAATATGCTATCTAAAGTGATTCTACAGTGTGTAATTTTTTTTAAGAGGAAGAGTGACCCGAAGGAACTATTTTGTCAATTAAGGAAAAATTAACAAATTATCAAATTACCAACTGTACCATCACTTTTTACACTTACTGTGCATGGTACAGGTAGAACAATACATAAACCTAGGGCGCAAGTAATGAGAAGAGTAATTTTCCTGCGATTATAGAAAACGGTAGGTATTTTCCAGTATACAACATATTTGCCACAGGCTATACAGAAATGTAATGTTAGAATTTTCCAACTGGAAAATGAAAGTTGAATATATTTACTAAATTAAACTCGCTGTGTTAAATATTTAGAAAGAGAAGCGTGCATACTAATTGGTAATTAAAACAACCCTATTATGCTTTAAGCACTTCAATAGGGTAAAATTATTTTAATTTGTCACATAGTTAATATTTATAGCCTAATATTAATACATCAACTATATATACACCTCAAAATGACATACCATTAAGAGGTAGAAATTGTTGAATTCTTCTAAGAAATCTTAGAAGAATTACACATGGAACCTTTAGAAAACAAAATTTCTGATTATAAGCCAAGATGGATGCAACCTGTTCATCGAAAGGAAAATCACAGGATACCCAAACAAATGTTAAGCTATCAACCTGCAGGAAGAAGAAGACCAGGACGTCCACCCAAAAGACTTTTGGATGGTGTTTCTCTCGAGACAAAACAGGTCAACAAATTACCTAATTTCGTGAATGTACTATGATGATGATGATGATGTAGTTGTATAGTATCTTGATGGAATTCGGAATACCTAATCCTTATTGGAATACTTACTCCATTGTGTCTAAACAGCGCAAAAACTAGGGACCGGGTGGCATGTACTGTGTAGATACTGTTGAAATTTACATTGGGTTAACTATTTTCTCTATTACTCACTTTTGTACTAGAGTATGCCATAAAATCTTTAAAGGATGAAGAAGACTACAACACAAAGGTATCAATTGTCAACATGTTCACTCGCAGATAAGGGGATTCTATCCGAGGAGTTCATCTATAATATTAGTAGGGCAAGTTAGGGTGAGAAAATGGGCAAGTTAGCATACCAGATTAGTTTAGCGTCCACTTGTTTGTTAGCAGGTTTTTGTGATAAGTTGGCTACATTGTCTGAGCAATGACTAATATATATTTTACATTGAAAATATGCTGATTTTATGTTACTTTAATCTCAACTTCTCACTTAATTTTAAAGTATTTCTCACATTTTTTGAAAAAAAATAGGCCTATACATTTCTCTCAGGAATTATTTATATACTGCAACAATACATTTGTGTTTTTTTTCCGTTTTTTTTAATTAGCTAGGTTTCAAGGGGTGAATAGAATCCCGAGTTAGTTTGTTAATTTAATAAATTGAGATAATACAAATAATAATAATATTAAGGCAGAACTATAAAACAATTATTAATAAATTTGCAAACTAGATATATTCCAACTTAAATTCTACCCCCCCCTTAATACCCAAAACCGGGCGCCGATGTATGTGCAAATGACTGTCATAGTAAAGACATTTGCTAAATTAATATAACGATGTATGGGTTCATTTTAGTTGACAATATCATTAAAGTCTTTAATCCTCGTCTAACATTAAATTAGGTTATGTTATAAAATTTTAATATATGCAAAACCAACGTAAGTTAGGCGCTTTCCATTCTTCGACAACGTCGAACGTTAATATCAATTTATTAAGTTGTGAGTTGTGGATATCATCATCATCATGCGGTATCATGACAAGGTGCCACCATCTTCCGGAAACCAAACGCCTTTCCTCTCTGTCCATCCATTGACCTTCGTCCAATCCTCTAATAATCATAGCCGCTTGCACACCTTCTATCCAGGTTTTCTCTGGTCTTCCTTTCTTCCTACTTCACATTGGGATCAATTTCTTAATAATTTTAGTTGTGGATATATTTTGAAAAATATAATTTCTTTTTATATTTTTTTTTCACTTTAAATTTACTTACAGAAACAATGACATTGATGTACTAGGCCTACATTGCTTGTCTTGTGCCGTCTTTCAACAGTCTAAGACTTCGTGTCCTGTGCACTAAGCTTCTCCGTGGGAGAAGATATTTTCTCATGCAATTTTGGTTGGTCAATATGTGACCTGTTCCCGTCCAGTATCGTGGAGGAATTTTTGGTTACCAGATGCTGGTTGAGAAATTTTGCTATAGCGTCTGGGAACCCAGACATGCGGACCACTATGCCACCCTATTTGTGGGCTGAATGATGGTTCCAATTCTATAATAACTGTCTCATTTGGATGTATGTCTAGTAGCCGGCTGCTAAGGGCAAGATCCTTCCAGAACTGGTCGCAGTGTGGCGGTTTTTATTTTAGTTTGTAATAACGTTATTTTTATGGCACACTTTTTTTTATCTATTTTGTGATTTTTTGCAGCCACGTCTGATGAAAGCATCTGTTTCTGGCATGTATTTAAGGTTGGATATCCAAATATCATACTAGCCGATGTTTCTTTTTGCCTTCACTTCCTCTTACGGAAACCAATCGATTAAATCGACTAATCGATCAAACATGTCTCTAAAACAGAAGACTATTTGTTTCGGACACTGAATACAAAGCGGAGACGATTAAACGAGCTCCTCTTACGTCCTCTCACTCCATGTGAATTAATAAACATGGAAGAATGATGGGGAGTGGTCCATGTAAGTAGTTGCCATTTTAATTTAATGTTATTTTTTGTTTTGCAAGGGTTTTCTCTACATTTGCAGTAGATATCCTTCAGCCCAATATATTTTCCTCCTCAACGGATTTCTATCCTCCAGCATCTTCTTCTTTGAGATCTCTGCTGATAGTGTTTCTTCTCACTTCATGCATTAACAGTTCCTTGGGTTTCTCCCTCCTCGTCCTGCCTTCAGCATTCCAATCCAGCATCATTCTTGGGATTCTATTATTCTCCATATTGTTCAAATGTCCATACCATTTCAATCTTCGTTCTTCTATTACTTCTATAATATCATGTTTAACATTCATTATTTCTCTAATTTTCAGGTTTCGAATTTTCTAATTTCTTGATTTTCTAGTTGCTCTTCGCCAAAATCCATCTCTGTTGTCAATCTTTTTGCTTGATATCTATTTAAGACCAATGTTAGTGTTAATCCACACAATCTATAGGCTTAACCCTGGAAATGCAAGCTATTTTACATTATAGCGACTCTTACATCACAACTCTCTACTGAAAAGTCCGTCACGCAGGAACTGCGTAAACTAATAAAATTCTTCAGTAGATTGAACTTAAAATCTGATTTGATTGTTTATGGAATGTATCTTTCGTTTGCTAACTCTTAAATTGAAGAAGCTTAATTTCTTACCACCTTATTTCAATTTATTGGACAACAGTGAAAAAGAACCATGCTTAACTAGCCAACTCACTGGCTCTATCCAACTCGTAGGTTCATGGCTGCGGGGACATAAGCTCTCCATACAATCCTATTCTGAACTAATATTTCACCATCATCCCCTGCATAATATACTTCTCTCAATTCATAGTCAATGTTATTCTCAAACCTCATTTTTGGTCTACCAACTGGGTGTTTTCCCTCTAGTTTACCTACAAGAGACTTCCATGCCCATCTTTCATTCCCCATTCGTGCCACATGTCCTGCCCAGCGCAGTCTACGGGACTTAACTGTTATTATTACATCTGGTTTAATATAAAGAGCACGTAGCTGACGGTTATGTAATCTTCTCCATTCGCTTGTCTGTTCATCTCTTTTTGGTCCAGAAATTTTCCTAAGAACTTTATTCTCAAATACTCTTAATCTTTTCTCCTCCCTTAAAGTAAGAGTCCGTGTTTCGCATCCATATAATAAGTTATAACTGGAGAATAATAGTTTTTGTATATTTTCAGTTGTTTAACGTTTTTTAAAAAAGTTGTGATAACAAGAAGTGTTAGTTTGGGCAAGTTACAGTGAAAAAAAATGGGCGACTTAGTACAGCAGATTACTTTAGCGTCCAGTTGTTTGTTAGTAGGTTTTTGTGATGAGTTGGCAACACTGTCTGAGCAATGACCACTACATATTTCAGATTGCAAATATAGTAATTTAGGTTATTTTGAGCTCAACTTCTCATTTCTCAATTTTTTGGGGGGAAAAAAATCAACATATAAATTACTCTCCGGTAATTATTCACACACTGAAAAATTAAATTGTGTGTTTTCTCCGGTTTTTATTTAATTATTGTAGGTGGCATGATGGCATAGAATCCCATTCTAGGTTCATATTTAGTCGTGGTCATTTTTGTATCTACTAGGTGATATTGATGACGGTATATCATAAGAACAAGCTCAATGTGTTCTTTTCTTCAAAATTTGCTAAATAATATCATAAAACCAATGAAAAGATAATTAATTACCTAGACAAATTAATCATCAATACCTAGGAACAATAATCACAAATAGGAATGAGATGCACAAAGAAATTAAACATAGGCTCAATTCTGGAAATGCGTGCTATTATGCATTATAGAGACTCTTGATGTCCCAACTCCTTTCAAAAAACGTTGAACTGAAAATATATAAACTATTATTCTAGCAGTTATATTATATGGAAGCGAAACATGGACTCTTACTCTAAGGGAGGAAAGGAGATTACGAGTAGGCTATTTGAGAATAAACTACTTGGGGAAATTTTTTGACCAAAGAGAGATGAACAGACAAATGAATGGAGACGACTACATAACAATGAGCTACATGTTCTTTATAAGAAACCAGATATAATAATAATAGTTAAGTCTCGTAGACTGTGATGGGCAGGACATGTGGCACGAATGGGGAATGAAAGACGTGCATGGAGACTTCTTGTAAGAAAACCAGAGGGAGAACGCCCAGTTGGTAGACCAATAATGAGGTGGGAGAATAACATAGCTATGATTTGAGGAAGTAAATTATACAGGGAATGATTGGAAATCATTATCTCAGGATAGGGATGTACGAGAGCTTATGTCCGCGCGGTCATGCACCTAACGGGTTCGATAGTGCCATGATAGTAAGTAAGTAAGTAAGTAAGTAAGTAAGTAGTAAGTAAAGTAAGTAAGACAAATTAATCATGTATTATCTTAAATACATTTCGAAGTGCAGTTGCAAATATGAAATGGAAAATCTGGATTTAAAAATCTTTATGGACTGAAGTTTGTGTTTTAGTTGCCCGCATAAGGAGAAATAATAAAGAAGAACACCATTGTGGACTACTTTAACAGATTTAAATATCGTGAAATATAGAGAAAGTCTTATAATTCTTGTAGCTGGCGTACAAAATGAAGAAGTGATTAAAGCGCCTTTGAAACATTAAAAGTTATTCGTCATACACTAAAGTTTTGCGTTCTACTCAGCACACATTTCCATTTCTCCTTCTCCTCCCCTTTCTTTCTTTTCTCTTGTACATTACAGATCATTTTCAGCTTAACTTCTAATATAATTTCTTTATTTTCGTCACTTGCTTCTGAGTCTATTACATCGTCATTTCACTGTAATCATTTGAATATTATGCTATTTTATACTTACGGTGGACTTTATTTCACTTTGTCCCTCGCCGTAGCCGAGTGGTTAAGGCAAGATGCCTTGGTACAGAGTCACAGGACTTGCGCTGGTTCGGGCCTCCATGGAGGGAAGACATTTTTTCATGGAATTTTGGCCAGTATGGGACCGATGCCGACCTATCATTGTGAGGAATCTGGGTAGCTACTATAAATAGTGGGTCCAGGTTAAAAAAACAGCTATAATGGCTGGGAGGACCCGACATGTTGACCACACGTCGTCCTTTACTGACTTGTTGAACGTCTACCTCTGTGATTAACACACGCGGATGTGAGGCCAGCAGCCGGATGGTACTTCTAGGTATGTCGCGCCTCGAATTGGAGTTTTATTTTACTTTAAGCTTATTTCTAATTATCTGTTTATTTATTTAAACTTTGTCATGATCTGTGAGGCAATGTTCTTCTTCTTTGTTATCATCGTCCTTTGAGATTGATCTTGACCTATTAATTCTCTATATCCATTCTGGCACCAACAAAAGCTGCTAACAAAATGAAGTTGAAAATAAATTAAGAAAAATATGATTATAGTAAAAAATAAATATAAGAGATCTAATATAAATTGCCCTCATAAATATTAATCAATATTAATTTCAGATAGTTTCTATTTTTGTATATTTTAGCTCCTTAATAAATCATTCAAACAACATCATTGAATAAATTGAAAGGAGACTTCAAAATGCCAATAAAGCAGAATTTCTGGGTTACTTTAACCCATGGATTCTTCCAAGAAAAACAAAATGTAATCTATATGAAACTCTGCTATAACAAGTATTATTATATGGCAGTGAAACAAGGATCTTGTGCAAAACTGATATGTCAAGACTGAGTTTATTTGAAAAGAAGATATTACAAAAAATTTATAGCTCAATATGTGACGAGGGAGAATGGCGTTTAAGATATAACTCTGAGCTCTATCAGTTGTATAAGTCTCCTGATGTGGTTATATCAATTAAAGTTTCAAGATTGCGATGAGCAGGGCAGGTACAAATAATGACTGAACATGAGATACTCAATAAAATCATGAAATGTAAATTTGAAGGAACAAGGAATGTGGGACGACAGAGACTGCGTTGGATGGATGGAATTTTTGAGGATCTGAGGAAGCGGAGAATTGAGACAGAGAAGCCTGGAAGAGGGTTCTGAAGGAAGCTGAGGCTCGAATCGAGCAGTGCTGTTGCTTTTGAACCTCATGCTACCTTAAAATTACAGTGAAATCTTCTTTCACTCTAGGCTTTATTTTTAACGTTTTCTTTAAATTTTGCCATAATCTATGAGCCGGTATTGTTCTTGTTTGGTACTATCGTCCTTTGAGATTAATTTTGGCCTCGTAATTATTTCCATAGTAAGACAGTGGTGTCCGTTGTCACCCGTATTATTTAATTTATACTTGGACCATGTCATAAATGAATGGCAAGAACAAATTAATATATATAATGTATTGACAACTCTGCTTTTGGAGACGATCAAGTAATAATGACAGCATCAGAAATGCTTCACAACAATTTCTTTATACTTTAAATAATATTTCTCTAAAATACAATTTAAGAATATTTACATTTAAAACAAAGTATTAGCTCTGAAAGGAAAATGTGCAATAAGAACAAAAATAGTGATAAAAATGTAATTATAGACCAAGTTCAGAATTTTAATTATTTGGGATGTCATTTAGGGAATGACAGAATTTAGATAAACACACTAAAATACGATTCAATTATCTATGTGGCACAATTAAACGTACTTTATTGAATAAAACTAGAAAAGAAACTATTTTAAAATTTACAAAGTATTGGCAGTTCTATCTGAAACCTGGACATTAACAAAGGCAGATAGTAAACAAATAGAGGCTGCAGAAATGAAGATGTTGAGAGGAATAGCAGGATACCAAAGGACCGATAAAAAGAAAAAACGAAAACATAAGAACAGAACTTAATATATTTAATCTCTGTGAAACAATAAAATACTACCTAAATGCTTACCTTCAGCACGTATTACGAATGAATGAACAGCGCATACCAAGAAGAATGTATAATTATAATCCAAAAGAGAGAAGATTGTTGGGAAGACCATTGAAGAGATGGGAGGACCAATTCGACCTATAATGAGATCGGAACAGGCCATTGGGCTTAATCCTTGTTATTGATGATGATGATGATTTCCATCCATTGTTACCTGTCTTGAATCCCTATTCTCATTATTTTAAATCAAGGTGCGTGATATCATGGAACACAGCATCCATCTAACCTAGTAAAAGAGGAAAAGGAAGAAGTAGAAGATGAAAGTAGACGTGAAAGAAGCAGACGTAGAAGAAGGAGAAGATTAAACAAATTAAATAGTTTTGTTGTTTCTTATCTCAGAACCTTCAAAAGCATATCCTCAAGTTTTAATGTCTCGAAGTTGTTTTATAAATCTGCAGGCTGATTCCAGGGAGCTCTTGATGCACTGCAATGCATGTTGTGGCGATGCTTCTTTTTATTACACTTTAGGCAGATTAGGAAAGTCTTATTGCCGTCTATTGCTTTTAGGGTTTTAAGGTGTCCTGTTTTAGGTCTTGCTATTGCTATGTGCTCTTTGTTGTAATGTCATTATAATGGAGCCTCCCAGGGTTATTTGCTTTATATCATTGTGGTGATAATTATCAAATTTTGTTTGTGTTTGTTTTTAAATTTTGAATAGATTTAAGACGAAAATCAATTGTAATGACCGTTTCAAGCCTGTTTCAAAAATATGAAAACATCTCGTAACGATTTGAGGCTCAGCTGACTGCTTGTCAGTACCCGGCCACGGTTCACATTCCCGGGGTAACGGGTAAATGCAGTGACTGTCTCAACCAAACGGCGACAATATGTGGTGTTTGTACTCTTAGTTGGGGCCACTATCCACCTTGGGGATAGTCGTACTGCCACAGTGATGTGACTACAGACCGTGTAGACGTAAACGCATCCACAAAAACAGTTAAAGTGAAAGACTAAGAGAAGAAGAGGAAGAAATAGTTGGATTAAAAATGACAGCGGAAGAAGAGGAAGATGACGGTAAATAAAAATAACATATATAATATAAGGAAGAATAATAAATAGAGAAAAAACTGGAAGTAGTAGAAACGTAAAATGTTGAAAAATGTAAAGAAGGAAACCAAAAAGAAGAATTGGAAAATGAATCGAAAAACTCGATTTTTAGGCTATTTTTCGAAAATTGTGTGCATTTTTTTTTTGGGATTTTTAGAAGAAATGCTATAAGAGTAGAAAGAAGATTACATGAATGCAGAATTAGAATAAGAAGAAAAGAGACGATCCATTTAATTTTAAAAAAATCACGCCACACTATAATAATAATAATAATAATAATAATAATAATAATAATAATAAATGATAATAATAATTTTATTTATATACAGATTTTTGAGGTTTACATATCTTTCTGTGCCTAAAGTTGTATTTTCTTTCTCCACTCGTCTCCACTTAATAATAGTAATAATAATAATAATAATAATAATAATAATAATAATAATAATAATAATAATAATAGTAATAATAATAATAATATATTAAAACTGGCTACGTAAAGGACTTAAGTCCTCCTCATCCACTCAACCAGTAACAATATTACATAGCATTATAATATAGAATAAATATTATAAGAATATATTTAAAACAATTAAACTAAAATTAAAATGAATCAAGTTAATTTTATTAGAGAAACCAAAAATAAAAAGAGTCATCAATTAATCCACTAAAATATCCATATACAAAATAAAGATATTTAAATGTCTCTTAAAGAAGCTGAATGTCCGGCACTTTGTTAAAAATATTGTCATAAGTAATGACACGAGTGATTTCCATATCGATAAGATTCACGACTCACGAAGTGAGGGAGTGAATTTAGCTAGAGAATTGGAAATCAAGAGGTGGCAATTGTTAGGGGACTATTAACCACAAACGAAAAAATTAAGCTGTTTACTCACAAATCATTATTTAACTGTAGTTATTTCAAACGATTTATATATTTAATGTAAACGGCGAAGTTTGAAAACAAATGAGAAACGATAGGTACGCTTCTACTGCTTCTTTTGTTTATATAAAAAGGAGGAGCTTTGTTTAATATGGTAATTATAACACTGATAAATATTTCGTGAAACACGACTCTGATTGGTTGTAAAACAGAAATCATTGAAACGTGATTGGTCATTGACTCCCATTTGGGGCATGAGTTAAATAGTCAGAGAAAGACACGTGGAAAACATGATCTCTATCCTGCACCAAAAGAAGAAGAAAAAGAAGAAGAGCAAGAGGAACAAGAAGGAAAGAAAGAAATATTTCTCTCACAAACAAAGCTTTCATAGTGTATTCTAGCTGACGGGCTTCCCTATTGGCTAACGCTACATGCAGAAGATATAGCTGAAACTTACCTCAAGAGGCGTTGGATTTTAGAAACCCCTGAACAACAATATGAATATAATAATGTGTAATTTTCTTTGTTCACTTATTAACGGTGTTATTATTCTCCTGGACTTCTTGTTCTTGTAATGCCTCCTTCGCATGTTTCATTGTTACTGCACTTATCTAAACTACCTCCAAGAAAAGATAAAAGAGGGAGACAATGTCTAGTATCACAAAGTTATAATGGAGTCTCTCTTTCATTCAAGTATGAATCACATCGCCTTAATTATTATGAAAGAAATTGCAATTTTCAAACAATACGGTGACGTAATAAATTATAAAAATGACCCATAAAGTAGGAGTAAATATTAACGTCTTAACGACTTATTTAATCAACTCATATATGGTTCATAATAAATGCCAGACTCTGATTTGTTGCCTAGGAGATTGGGCTGCAATCATGGATAATCAAAAATCTAGATGACTTATTACAATTTATCTAGAGGTTTTGGAAATCAAGAATGGAACTTGTTAGGACTATTTAACGAATAAAATTAAGCTGTTTACTCACAAATCAAACAAAATTTCTGATTATAAGTCAAGATGGATGCAACATGTTTATCGAATGGAATACACAAATTCCAAATAAAATATTAAGCTATCAACTTGCAGGAAGAATAAGACCAGGATGTCCACTGAATAGACTTTTGGTTGGTGTTTCTCTTGAGGCCGAAACAGGTCAACAAATTCGTTGGTGTTTCTCTTGAGGCCGAAACAGGTCAACAAATTCGTGAATGTACTATGATGATGATGACTCAAAAATCATTATTTAAATATAGTTATTTTAAAATATTTATATATTTAATGTAAACGGGGGCACGCCGTAGCGTAGTGGTTAAGGCACTGCGCTACAAGTCGGAAGGTCGAGGGTTCAAGTCCCGGTGGGGTCAGGATTTTTAAACTGACCAAAACCTTCTGGCGGCACTATGGCCCTGGGGTCGACTCAGCCTCTAACGGAAATGAGTACCAGACGCTTGTTCTGGGTAAAGGCGGCCGTCACGCAGGGCTGACAACCCGGCTGACATCAAGTGCCGATTGTCTAGAAAAAGTGGGGCCTTAACCTCCTACTACCCCAAGGGCCTCCCGAGGCCTGTTATGGGATCATTTTACTTTACTTTACTTTTACTTATTTAATGTAAACGGCGATGTTTGAAAACAAATCGGAATTGTGTAGTTATGTTTCATTTGTTTATCTAGTGCAATTTGATCATATAATATTATTTATTCTCATCTGGCATGGGAAACTTCAAACAGGATCGTAATATTGTAAGAATTCACTCTGTATAGAAAAAATTAAATACATGAAACTGATATTAATGTAATTTCGTTGTAGACAAAATCTTTCGAACTGCGTCCAAATAAATTTCTTATTAATTTGAGTTGGGAGGATTCATTAAATCCCACTTGATGTGAAAACAGGTCAAAAGGCCTAATTTCATGAAGCAGAAGAAGAAGATTACTTTGAGTGTTTTAAGCCTTAAATTGCTGGATTATTTTGTCTACATCTTCATTTGAAGCGCAGCCAAATCCTATGTTTGCCGTTTTGTACATTCAAACCTAGCGGCTTTATTGGAGAGTCAGTCGCTACAAAATAATGCTCTGACCTGTACAGAATATTAAAAAAAAAGGAGATTCCTTTATCACAAAAGCCGGAGGTGATTAAGAGAATTCGGTAAAGAGTGGGGTGAAACGAGATTGTCATTGGTTGTAGAACAAAATTCATTGAACTATACAGACAGTAATATAGCTGACGAAAGGGTCACCTTGGCTGGACAGGTCAAAGGCGATAATAGTACCTTGATCGAAAGAGTGACGATCTATCACCATAACA
Organism: Diploptera punctata; assembly: GCA_030220185.1. Classification (NCBI taxonomy): domain Eukaryota; kingdom Metazoa; phylum Arthropoda; class Insecta; order Blattodea; family Blaberidae; genus Diploptera; species Diploptera punctata. The sequence continues at coordinate 43,545 of JASPKZ010002204.1, read as the reverse complement.
AAACTACTGTCAAGAAACATTGACATGGTTTCTACTTGAGTAAAATTTTACAGAAACTATTTAACTTTTACTACGTCATACTACTTTTGACCAATAGAACTGTATGGAAGGACGTGTTTCAACCAATCATGACAGCTTAACATTACTATCAACATTAAAACACTATCAAAATATTCAATAATATACATCGGCTGATGTACCTGTCACCATCCATTACCAATACGCACTCAAGTTTGCTTAACATAACAATTGGCCAAAATACAGCTGCACACCAAATTAAAAGAATATAAATCGCGAAAAAATTCGAAAACATAATATATATATATATATATATATATATATATATATATATATATATGGAGAAGAACCGGGCACTTGCTGCAGCAAGTCAGCAGTCATGAATTACACATACATAGCAAATAGCTAATTCTAAATATACTCAAATTATCCGGCGCAAATGGACTCTGTCTTGGAACCCGGGGTCCACAATTAGTGGACCGAAGATCTGCTCACCACTTGCTCACACAATGCATATTGAGAAATTATGACCTAGCTTGTCTGATGGCGAATTTATGAAATACTGTGAGAAAATAGCAGTTGAATTGCTATGTCCTTATCACATTCAGTTATTTGACGCAATTACTCTTCCCCGCACAATTGTTACTCGCCGTATAGGCTACAATAACTTGCTGGTGATATTTTTCACAAGTTAAAGAAATTTGCAGGTAATTTTATTGTATTTTCCTTAACTTTGGATGGAAGTGTTGATATCTCCAGCACAGTAGGATGCAAATGGCATTTTTATAGTTGGCCGGGGGTTCGTCTTCACAAATAATCACACAGATTATTGTATACATTTTCACTATAATTTTATTTTAATTCTACAAACTTTCAGTAACAGTTCACTTACATTGTTCACTAATAATAATTTATCTTGATTTAAAGTTTATCTCGTACACAATTATTTTACAGTCTCTGACGAGTACACTCACTACAATTTTTTTTTCTTCACACTTCACCTATCGCTTCAAAATAGGACTGACTCGCTTCTGCCTTCGCCACGGATATACAGAATGTTCGGAAATCCATATCACAAACTTTTAGAAGCTAGTAGAGGGGACTGAGTAGACAACATTTTTAATAGGAACCCATGTCCGGAACGTTCCGTTTCCGTGCTACAGCCATTACAGTGTGTCGGATTTGCCGGTGTTGTTTTGCAACCGGATAGACAGCACTTGACGTAGAAGAGCACCATGTCAAATGAGGTGTGACATAAGATACAGCATTAAATGCAATTTGACTCATTTTAGAAGAAAGTCAAATTTATTTGGTAAGAATACCAACGTAACAAAAACACTCTCATTGATCACCACAATAACACTTGTGCCAACAGTAGAAAAAACAAATTTGTTTCTGCCTTCTACATTGGATGTGTACCGTACGAAACTGCTCACTACAACAGAGGCTCGATGTGATGACCACTAACGTCGTTGCACACATAGTACCATGATTATTATGACGCGTCACAATATAAAAGATGAATAAAATAATCAACATTTGCTGCTTTTAGCTTCTATATTTATTTCCATTAGAGCTCTAAAAGCCGACAAAATAAAGTTTAATTTACAGAGAATTATGCTTTCATTAATTTATACTGATCTGAAACTCACTGAAGCAGTTACCTATGACCTATAATAAAAATATAACGATAATTGTATAGAAAGAATCTGAAATGAATTCTGCCTTATTAATACATTTTTATGTAGGCGTCTGCGAAAAGCGTTGACGTCATCAAATAATATAGGAAAAAAATCAACTTTTGCTTTCGCTGAAACTCCATTCACATTGTTTGTTTAATGTGGATTTTTATCCTGGTTCTTACAGTTTATTTCTATAATATTCGTTATCAACGAGAATCATTTATGACCTGTTACTTCAACGTCCTTGTTTCGGCTCCTTGTCTCTAGAATTTCCTTTGTATCACCCCCCAAATTCTCTTCGTACACAACCTATCTGTATCTTATAATATACTTTATTTGATCCTTAAATTGTCAATGTATCCTATAAGATGCATTTATTTAATTAGTTTTCCATTTTTATTTTTTTCCTTCGTGGCGCGACAGGCCTACCATCCGGCTGCTGGTCTCGCACCCACATGTGTTTTGCCTATTTTAAACGTAATTTTCGAAAATGTTGTACATTTAGAGAATTTCCAAAAATCTTAGATTATATGCTTTATAAAACATGGGAGTTTATTTTCAGAAATGTATTGGACGAATACGATAACTGGGGTTTGAAAATAAATTTAGAAAAAAATGTATGGGATGTGGAGCCGAAACTGAAGAATTAATATCAGAAGATCAAAAGGGGTATATTAGAGGATGTGAAGAATTTGAGTATCTGGGAGTAAAAGTAGATAAAGAGGATAAATAAGAAAGTGATATTAAGAACAGCAATAACAGCAATGATGAATGGAGCTTTATGGAACAGACATGTAACCAGAGAAAAAAAGTAACAAATATAAAATTCAATAGTGAGAATTACTGTCACATATGGAGCTGAAGTTTGGAAATTCACCAAAAACTTAGAACAAAAACTTATGTCGATGGAAATGGATTTCTTGAGGAGAGCAGCAAGATGTTCAAAATTAGAAAAAAAAAAATACTGTCATACGAGGAAAAATTAATATTAGATTTTCAGTAGTAGATTATATAAGATACAAGCAATTAATTTGGTATGGGCACGTATGACGAATGCATGAAGAAAGGTTGCCCAGGAAAACAATGGAATGTGTCCACCTGGGAGAAGAAGGAAAGGAAGACCTCGAAACTCGTGGATCAAGAAATAAGAACTGGAATGAAAACTAGATGACTGGAGGACATGGAGTGGATGGATAGAGACGAGTGGATAGCGTCATATAATGGAAATAGACAACTAATGGCAAATGAAGGAAATTTTGAAGAAGAGTGGCTAAATTCAAGTGTCTAGAAACGATAATTACAAATAGGGATGAGATGCATAAAGAAATTAAACATAGGCTCAATTGTGGAAATGCTTGCTATTATGCATTACTCCGTACAGGGACTCTTGTCGTCCCAACTCCTTTACAAAAACGTTAAAATGAACACATATAAAACAGTTATTCTCCCAGTCACATTATATGGAAGCGAAACATGGACTCTTACTCTAAGGGAGGAAAGGAGATTAAGAGTATTTGAGAATAAAGTTCTTATAAAACACTTTGGGCAAAAAAGAGATGAAACAGGCAGGTGAATGGAGAAAACTATATAAGAGTGAGCTACATAATATGTATAGGAAGCCAGATATAATAAGAACAGTTAAATCTCATAGATTGCGATGGGCAGGACATGTGGCACGTATGGGGGATGAAAGAGGAGCATGAAGCTTATTGTAGGAAAACGCACAGTTTTCTTGGTAGACCAAGAATGAGGTAGGAGAATAACATTATCCATGATTTGAAGGAAGCAGATTATACAGGGGATAATTCTAAGGAATTAGCTCAGGGTAGAGCTGTATGGAGAGCTTATATTCTCGCGGCCATGAACCTACGGGTTCCATAGAATAAGTGAGTTAGTCAATTTATAAAAAAGATACTCGTCTACCGTTGTTGACTCGGATAGTGTCGCGTCGCTTCCTCGTCGGGTTCGATCTCCGATGGGGACAAGTTTTCTGGGTGAAGTTTTTTTCAGGGTTTTTCATCACCTGTAAATTACAAATTTTAGGAAACTTTAGGGCCCAAAAGGTCCCGAAAATCGTTTGGCCATCTTCACCATCCTTCACCGGTGTGAAAAGCAACGGATAGCTACCACACCTATAATTCCCTAGTATAGCTGCAAAGTATAGCATGAAAGCACTATGATTGCAGCGAAATATATGCTCTCGGGCATAATACTATAGATAGCTATATATCTCTCTGGTAATTATTTGCATACTCCAGCAATGAAATATGTTTTTCCCTGTTTCTTTATTTCAATTTACATTGATGACATGGTGGAACAGAATCCCCAGATATTCGATTATCTTGATTTAAGGATTACCAGAGAAAAATATATATTCGTTAAACAGGAAAATCGGAGCATAAATTCGATTTGCTAAGAAATCGGCTTAGTTTGTACAATTCCTGCAAGACGGATATTTTTATTTGAATATTAGCTAATAGCCTACCCGGCTTCGCTGCTACCCTAAATAAGTGAATGAAATGTGTTTTTATTTCTAGTTGAATAAGTACAAAAGAAAAATAATTATACATGTATATCGTAATTATTTTTAGTTGCCCGTGCTGATTACTCGGCTTTGTCCGGGAATCTACTTATCGCGATCTTCTTGGCACAAATGAGCTAAAAGACAAAAAAATGAATAGTTACCCCGAAAACAGACTAAGTCATAAACTGCTACTCATGACATGACTAACTTCTACCATTTTGTAATACATTCGCTTGTATGCCAACTTTAAAAATAAATGAAACAGGTTTGGCAGAGAGCAGGGGTAGTTTTACATGCACCGCCGTGATATTCTCCAGATATACCACAAATCCAATGAAAACTCAACTTTAGAATTTTTGTTGGTTAAGACCCGCGCCGTAGTTAAGTGGTTAAGGCAGGAAGCCTTGGCGCAGAGCTACGAGACTTGCGCTCGTTCGAGTCCCCATGGGGAAGAAATTTTCTCATGGTATTTCGGCCGTATGGGACCGGTGCCCACCCAGCATTGTGAGGCATTTGGGTAGCTACAATAAGTAGCGCTCCTTGTTGAGAAAACCACCTATAACGGCTGGGGGACTCGACTTGCTGACCTCATGTCACCCCTATACTGGCTGGATGATCACCTACCTCTGTGATTGCACATGCGGATGTGAGGCCAGCAGCCGGATGGTAGGCTAAGGGCCTTCTAGGCCTGTCGCGCCAGGAGTTCATATCTCTTTTTGGGGCAACTATTCAATTGTTTTTGTGAGTTATCCGTAAAAGATAAACATATGCTGTCAGCGACTTTTTTTGTACATTTTTTGAGTTATTCAATTCTATGTACGTTAATTTGGCGCATGCGTTATGGTTTAGGCAGCGTAGGTCATTTAAGCGTCAAAACGCTATTTTTTTTTAGTGCACCGATGCCCTCCTTTTTTTTTCTTAGCTCCGGCCCTCTAGTGCATAGGATAAAACGTTATATTAGTTAACTGTCCCAAAAAAAATCTAAATTATGAAAAAAAAAAAGAAAACCCCATTCAAATCGGTCAAGTAGTTTTTAGTAATAAAGGACAGACAGGTAAATAAACAGATTCACACTCATATTTATGTACAGGATGTTTCAGAATAAGTATTACAAACTTCTAGGGGTTGTAGAGGGGACTTAGTAGATAAAGTTTTAATAAGAACCCATGTCCGGAAACGTACAATTTCGATGTAAAATATGTTTGAAGAATGAAACACAATGGACTTATATTCTGTGCATTATGTTTCAGAATAACTATTACAGACTTTAAAAGATTGTACTACAAGTGTTATTCCACGTGGCCACCATATTGTTCGTTGCACAAAGTGTACCTGCGACGCATGTTTTCATACACACGACCCACAAAACTTGATGTGTGCTCATAATTCGTGCAAGAAGATCTTCTTCCGACTCGACAGGTGTAGTAAAACCCCTAAGTCTGTAACACAAGTCACAACGATATCAGCCCATTGTGTTTCGATCTTCAAACTTATTTTACGTCGAAATGGTACGTTTCCGGACATGGGCTCCTTAACAAAACTTTATCTAATAAGTCCCCTCTACAACCCCTAGAAGTCTGTAAGGCTTATTCTGAAACAGTCTGTATAAAGATATATAGATGGGCATGTCACAAAGAAAGTACTTTAATAATATAATGTTTGTTATCATAACATAAAACACATAGAGGTAAGCATGGAAATATTTAGTTAAGTATAGAATATCCCCTGATACATCTGCTGGAAGTTTAACGTTTTCCAGAATGGTTAGTCTCCCTGAATTATCTCCTGCAGGGCTTTGAAGTTAAAGAGTTCTCCTTAACGAATGCGAAGCCTCTAGTGTTGTTTCAATCCCTCCGCTTGATCATCAACCGAGTTCGACTTTTCTGTCATTTTTTGTTTTTTCCTCCAGCACTTTGTTCTACGCTTTACTCTGTATCTTCGATAAATTACTTTCTTGCTAACTTTTCTCATTATAAATGCGGCTCAAATGTAACCAATCACAAATTGTTTTATTTTAGCTGTTTATGACAGCTCTAACAACTGCTTCAATTTTATTTTATTCGTTTACTAGATAATACCCGGCATGAGCTGCTACGTCTAAATAAATTAAATGTGTTTTTATGTTTAGTTGAATAAGTAGAAATAAAAAAAATAAACATTTATATCGTAATTATTTTTACGTGCCCCGTGCTGATTATCTGGTGTTGTCCGGGAATATACTCATCCCGATCTTCTTGACATAAATGAGCTGAAAGATAAATATATATATATATATATATATATATATATATATATATATATATAATTCTTCTGTACGTGTGTTTGTCACTCTACTCCTCCTAAACGACTGAACCAATTTTCATGAAATTTTTTTGTGTGTTTCTGATTGGGTCCCTCAGTGGTTAATATTCATAATTGGACCCTCTAAAGGCATTAGATGTAGGAGTTCACCTGAAGAAAATATTAAAAATCGCTCTATCGGTCACATTTTTCGATGTTTCATAACGGAACTCGGCATATCGTATTAAAATAAACATAGGTAGTTATTGTCAAAATATCCGACAATTAGAAGTGGAGGTTTACTTAAAACCGAAATTAAAAACTGCCTAAACGACTGGGCCAATTTTGATGAACTTTGTTGTGTGTATTTGAGCTGGTCCCTGGATGGTTTAGATTCACAATTGGACTCGGTAAGTGGTGCTGCGATCGGCTTATAGGAATATTTTTTATGTCAGATGTGTAGTTATTTGCACTACCGACATATTCCGCGTGACATCAATGCGACGCAACGTCATCATGTACGCTTCCTGAGCCACAACAGATGACAGTGAGGAGTTTTCCAATCATGCCCTGTATTACTTATCTTCTTCTAATGATGGTTATTATTATTATTCCAATTATTAAAATGTAAAATTATTGTATTAAAATTTAATACCATATTTCACATACATAATGTGAAGTGAATAAGTCATAACATCAAAGAAAAAAAATTAAACAGGGTTTTAATTTGACTTCGATTATCTCAATAAAAACATTTTTTGGGTTAATACTAATAAATTATATATATATATAATTATATATATATAAATTATATATAGATATATGTTTTGGCAGGTGTCGTCGTCCTCAGCTGTGATAAAGTATTGTATTTCAAATGTTATCTGGAGTCCTTTTGGAAGTTAACTTCCATCATCAGCAAGATGACTATCTGCTACTAGTTGTTGTTGTTTACGACGTTGTAGACTTGAACTGTCGTTAGGAGCAACTAAGTTATCTTATTTTTTGGGTTGTCAAGTTTTTCGCCCACACTCCTCATTTCTTGATTTGATACTATATCATTTGGAATAAGAAAATCAGATAATACAAAATGAAACACCTTATTGTTTGAAGATGACCAAATCATAATTGCAAATCCAGACGATAATCTGCAGAACGGTCTGTATGAACTTAACAAACTTACGGAAGAGTATGAATTGAAGTTATATACAGAAAAAAACAAAAATTATGGAATTTCAAGGTGTAGATCCTATCAGAAATAAAATTGTACTTGTCAATAAAATTTTGGAGTAGGTGGATAATTTACATATCTAGGAAGCAATCTCATATGAAGAAGAAAGGGATATGAATGCAAAAAAAAAATCAAAATATCTAAGGATGTTAGGGTTAATAAATTCTGTCTTCAAGTCACACACAGTTAGTCCAAAAACATTCTAGGCTAAAAGTGTATAAAACACTGGCTCTTCCAACTCTTTTGTATGATAGCGAATTATGGACATTGAAACAGAAGGATATACAGAGACTTAGATCTGTTGAAATGATATACCAGGACGTTCACTCATAAGACTTTTGGATGGTGTTGCTCTTGAGGCCGAAACAGGTCAACAAATGGCCTAAATTCGTGAATGTACTATGATGATGATAAGGGAGCGGATTTTTATGTACCAAAAGTTAAGATTGCGACATAGTATAATGAGAAGTTAGGCTTATGGCTGTCTTTTGTTTTGGTTTCACACACAAACAGTTGAATAATATATACTATTTGAGTTTGTATTTTTTAAACATCCTTACCTCATATGTTTATTTTGTTGGACGATCGTTTCAAAGCTTTTGCTCCATCTTCAGCTTGTTCACAAACTGGTTTTTTCTTTTCTTCAAGTTGTCGGCCCTGAAACTGTGTTCCAAAGAACTTTGTATTGAGGTTCCTTTATCTAGGAATTTCAAAGTTCATAATTTTTTCCTTGTTCTTCTGTATACAGATTTTCCCCCAAATTGTGAGTTCATAGGTATTTTCTAACTGTTTTAATAATTTTGTATTTATATCTATTTTGTGTTTCTCTGTCCAAACATGAGCTGATACCGTATATTTTTCCACTTCCCCCTTTTTTACATTTCTTATGTGTTCTTTAATTCTAATGTTTGGATTTCTCTTTGTTTTCCCTATGTATACTTTATCAAAGAGAAATTTAAACATTAGAACTAAAGAACACATAAGAAATGTAAAAAAGGGGAGAAGTGGAAAATCTGCAGTAGCAGCTCATGTTTGGACAGAAGAAACACGAAATAGATATAAATACAAAATTATTAAAACAGAAATACCAATGAACTCACAATATGGGAAAAAATCGATATACAGAAGAACAAGTAGAAAATGATGAACTTTGAAATTCCCAGAGAAAGGAGCCTCATTACCAAGTTCTTTGGAACACAGTTCCAGGGCCAACAACTTGAAGAAAAGAAAAAAACCAGTTTGTGAACAAGCTGAAGATGGAGCAAAAGCTTTGAAACGATCGTCCAACAAAATAAACATATGAGGTATTGTATTGTATTGTAAGCCTATATTTTCCCTTTACAGAGATTTTAGGCGCTCTCCCCCTACAGGGAAGAATTTGAACCATACTAATTTTAGTTACACTTGTTTTCGTATAGATGTCATTTTGAGTGGTACGTGGTCAGCGTTCCGCCTCATACTGACATCTAGGAAACCAAGGTAGTACTAGGACGGGAAAATTCGGTAAATTTTGCTTAGAGGCCTTTTCATTCAGGCTTAAGGATTTTTTACGAGCCTGAAAATGTTCAGACTCGGGACGCACGGCTTATAGTCCCTCCCGGAGGACTTGCTCCTTGGATTTTTCCGTCCTAAAAATCCATCTACCCCGGCCGGGTTTGAACCCGCGACCCTCGGGACCAGAGGCAAAGAGCATACCCACTAGTCCACCCGCAGCCGACATATGGGAGGTAAGAATGTTAAAAAATACAAACTCAAATATTAAATTAAACCGCATAATATAACTTCCTAATGATTTAAAAATATATATATTTTCTGCATTGCAATCTTATCTTTATTACATAAAAATCCGCTCCCTAATGGTGATAATATATAGCTATATATCAATTCAGAGATTTATGGCCCGCGGACATAAGCTCTCCATACATCCCTTTCCAAATTTAATGTTTTCCAATCATGCCCTGTATTACGAATCTTCTTCAAATGATGGTTAATTTAATTATCCCAATTATATATATATATTATTGCATCATAATATAATACCATATTTTACGTTGGCTATATAATTTGAAGTGAATAGGTCAAAGAAAATAATTGAAACAAATTTATAACTTACATAGCAAACTTTAACTTCAATTATCTCAGTGGTTTGTCAAGTTTTTCGTCTAACACTCATCATTTCTTGATATCTGATACTATATCACGCCATCTCCTAAAAATAAATTGATGACACTGTACAACATTTCAGAGTCTGCCGATAAAGTTCCATTCCACTCTGTATCTTGCATCAGTATGGTAGTTGACCTTGACATGGCTGTTATATGTTTATAAATGCAGATAGGAATGATATTTTGTTTAGCAATATTGGATGTCGACACAAGAGAACAGTGCTATATGTAAACAAACGCCGGAATATATTACCCGGAAAAGTAAACATTTAATGTTTCAGAGTGCCAATAAAATGACCGCAAGTTAATATTTACTTTCGTAGGATCATTTATGTTTTTTAATGATCCATGACGATCCGACGAGCATTGAAATATTGAAATAACCATTTTCTTCTTCTTCTTCTTCGGCTTTCCCCCACTTATAGGTTTGCCGTCTTCAGTTTCCATTTATCTCTATCATTCCAATCTCCCTCTTCCAAATTCCTATCCTCCATTATTGTTCTGACGTAGGTTTTCCATTTCCATCTTGGTCTGCCACGTTTATTTCTTCCAGGGGGTGACCATTGGTATATATTTTTTGGCCATCTTTCATTTTCCATTCTTTGTACATGGCCATACCATTTAAGCGTTTGATTTTCAATCCTCTTAACAACAGATGTGGTGACCTTCATTTCTCTCCAAAGGAATTCATTTCTTATTTTATCCTGTCTTGTTTTTTGGAGGCTTCTTCTAAAATAATCGAATTCAACTGTTCTAATTTTATTCTTTTGTAATTCCGTCAAAGACCAAGTTTCGCTTCCATATGACAAAATATTCTGTATTATGCTCTTATAAATTTTCATTTTAGTTTCCTTTGTAATATTTTTGTTCCAAATTACTCCATGTAATGTCTTAGTTGCATTTTTTGCCATTGCAATTTTAGCCTGTACATCTCTCTCACAGGTACCGAAACTTGTAATTATTGACCCAAGATATTTAAAAAATTCACATTTTTTTATTTTCCCTGTTTCAAGTATGAGGTCATCCACATCCTTTCCCAAACACATATATTCTGTTTTCTGTAAATTTATATTCAGTCCCCATTTTTTATATTCTTCCATTAATTTATTTATCATATATTTCATATCATCTTCATCCCCTGCAAAAATTATTTGATCATCTGCAAACAACAATGAATGCAGTACTTTTCCTCCTATAGGAATACCCATTTCAGAACATTTTTTATACCACAAGTTAAGAGCCTGGTCTAAATAAATGTTAAAAAGAATTGGTGACAAACTGCATCCCTGCTTAAGGCCTTTATTCACTGTGAATTCCTCTGTTAAATTATTCTGTATTTTTACTTTAGCTTTTGTATTACTATAGATCCTCCTAACAATATTAATCCATTTATCACAGATATTCATATTTCTCATTGCCGTCCATAACAATTGTCGAGGTACACTATCATATGCCATCTCTAAATCAATAAAGGTCATATGTAGTTCTTTATTTTTTGCTAGGATTTTCTCTTGTAATTGTCTAATACAGAAAATATTATCAATACATGATCTTCCACTCCGGAATCCACATTGTTCTTCTCTTAAGTTATCTTTTATCTCCTTAAGTTTAAAATTTATAATTTTACTAAAAATCCTAGCTGTTGAAGGTATAACGCTTATACCTCTATAATTGGAACACAGTTTTTTATCACCTTTTTTAAAAATAGGAGTAATGTACGATAAATTCCAGTCTTCTGGGATATCGTCTCCAATTTCAATTTTATTAAAAAGTTTTGTTAAAAATATTACTAAAATATCTCCCCCATATTTTAGGAGTTCCGTCTGAATATTTCCTGGTCCTGGTGCTCTCCCATTTTTTGCCTCTTTCAAAGCTCTTTTAACTTCATCTTCTGTTATCTCTGGAGTGTCAAATTTATATTCTACATCCGTATCTTGAAGTTGAAACTCCTTTCTATTTTCTTGAAGTAAACCTTTATAATGTTGCATCCATTCTGATGGTCTTATCAACTGAATATTTATCTTCTTTCTTTCTGATTTCCTGATATTTTGTAATGTTTTCCAAGCTTCTTTGGATCTAGCATATCCAATCGAATGATCTATATTCGAGCATATATTATCCCAGTACTCATTTTTTGTTCTTCTCACTTCCGCCTTTGTTTTATGTTTTAAAGTGATATATTCATTTCGAGATGTTGTTGAGTGATCTGATAACCATTTCATCCGTGCTTTCTTTTTTTCTTCTACTAATTTTTTAATATCGTGATTAAACCATTCATTATTTCTTTTTACTTCTTGATTTTCTGTCCCAAGTGCTTCTAAAGCTGCTGAATGTATACTTTCCTTTAGTTGATCATACATTTCCACTGCAGATTTATTTAAATTTAAATTAAGTTTTTGTTTTAATCTTGATTGAAAAATATATTTTATACTCTCATCATAGAGTAAACTTACTTTATATCTTTGTTCATTCAAAGGGGTTGTATTTATTCTGTCTTCCGTTACTTCAATATTTTGTTTTTTCCTACTTGTTATTATGAATTTTCCCAAAAGCATATAATGATCACTTCCGCAATCTGGTTTTCTATACACTCTAACATCTTTCACTATCATATCACGTTTTTGTTTCACAATTATATAATCTATTATTGATTTGAGACTTTTTGTTGGCTGTTCCCATGTGTATTTATGTATTTCCCGATGTTGGAAGAAACTATTCATTATCATATAGCCATGTTGTTTACATAAACTTATCAATCTATCTCCATTGTCATTTTCCACTTTTTCCCCAAATGGTCCAATCACTTCATCTTTCATTCTACTTCCTACTCGACTATTAAAATCTCCTGTTATTATTACTTCTTGATGTTTTTTTATTTTGTCCAAAATTTCTGACAGTTTGTCAAAAAATTCATTTTTCTCTATGGTTGTTGCATCCTCATTTATGGCATATACTCCTATTATTATAAGCTCTATCCCAAAAAGTTTGAGATTTAATTTAATAATTCTTTCATCAATTTCTTCCCAAGACACTATATTTTTACCAACTTATTTTTTATCAAAATGGATATACCTCTTTTTGCTCTACTAGTTTTTGGTACTCCACTCCAGATATGTGTATAATTTCCTAATTTTTCCTGTCCTTTCCCTTTCTTTTTTGTTTCTGAGAGCACAATAATATCTGCATTCATTGCTGTAATCTCATCTATTACTTCTTTTTCTTTAGTATTCAAGCCTTGAACATTCCATGTGCCAATAGCAAAGGTCCGTTTTCGTAGCTTAAGTCTGTCATATTTAAATCCATCCGGCTGACATATTTTACTGAAGTACGTAGCGATATACTTTTTTCCAGGGCCAGGTTGCCAGCCTGACGCCTAACCCCCAGACACGGAGGACCTGGTTTTTTTTTTTTTTTTTTTTTTTAGGGTTTGCTCCCTTAGCTGACAGGTCTCAGTTTTAAGGCGCTGAGAACTCGCCTTTCGTCCCATCCTGTTAGCTACAGTCTATTACGACTGCAGTCAGGGAGCACGACGAGAACGTAGGATTAGGACTTGCTGGCAGAGCTGCTAAAAAAGTCGCAGTGGCATTACTCGAGATTTATTAAGGTATACATAGTCGGCATCTGTACCCTTCTCGAGGCCGTACCAACCATTTGCTCCCCTTTTAACAAATATGTGGCACAATTAAGAGAATATTGAAAAACACAAGTTAAGAAACAAAATTAAAATTTTATAAACCAATGGCAGTCCCCTTTACCATTGTATGGTAGTGAGTTTTGGGTTTTACTAAAAGAGAAGAGAAGATCATAGAAGCAGCTGAAATTATATTTCTGAGAAGTGTAGCTGACTGCAAACTTCTAGATAAAAGATGAAACAAAGGTATTAGAAATGAGCTAATAGTATATTATGATGCGAGGTTGGGAAGTGGTTTGTACAGAATCGAGGAAAATGTTTATAAACAGAGCGATAGCAAGGTTTTTAATTTCCGAGATTCTGTAAAACACTTCACAAACGTGTGATATACATTATTTTTTTGCGCGATGGTGTTTTGAAAATAATAAATAATAATAAAATAATATCTTTGTTGGAAATATTTGCGTTCATTATAAAGAATTGATTAACGTTAACAGTGTGGGCAATGTTTATTAGTTGAAAGAACAAGAGACCATGAGACCAATTAGTGATGAAATAACAGGAGGCCATGAGACCATTTAGTGATAAAATGGCAGCAAGTACGTATTTATTGTTTTTTTATTGTTTAATGATTGGATATCATTAGCGGGATAGGGATGTATGGAGAGCTTATGTCCGTGCGGTCATGAACCTACAGGTTCGATAGTGCCGGTGACTTAGTTAGTTAGTTACTCATATGAAAATAGATAATAAATTAAGATTATGCATGATTTGTTTACACTGCAATTAATACTTTTACAGAAGTTGGCATCATAAACTTTCTCCAATTTAACAAACTAATATTATATGCCTATATTCTGTAAACCAGCAAAACGGAACCAATAATTCGACTTGCTGATATATAGTACATATTTCGGTCTTAAATTGTTTGGAGATGATTATAAATAAGGCAATAACATGATAAGCCACATATTGTTCTTTCTGAGATATAAGGATTCCAATGTTTCTAAATGTTATAAATACTAATTGGACATGGCCACGGCCAACAGCCCGGAAATTTTCTGCAAGATCATCATAGTAACTCCGGCCGTGAAAGCCTAAGTCAATATACTAATTGGACAGTTTTGTGGTTAATGCATTATGTGTCTATATGTTTTAACTCATCACTGGCGCACTTACAAATGATTTTATGGATATTTCAATACATTTATTTGCTATCATTGTAATAAATGACATTTCATAACAGAATGTTGCTTACCATGTTACTGCCCTAAGTCCTTCATATATATTATACAGAGTGAATTTTAATTACACCGACAAACTGCAGGGACTGATTCCTGACTGTAAATGGAGGAAAAAAATATCCTATGAATAAGTGTCCATAAATACATCGTTGGCACGGTTAGATGGCACTGAGTGACATAATTCTCTCGGACCACTTGGAGTGTATCTTTTGTGTGTCAGACATTGTGTGATTGAAGTAGCGGTTGAGCATCAATGTTTGTGCAGGGATTCTTGGCGACCACTTACTTGGACCAGTTATTCTTCCACGACGCCTCAACGGAGAAACGTACCTGCACTCTCTTTCACTACTTTTCAAGCTTCTGAAATTCTACACTCCTACTTACCTGGCGTCCAGATTTGAGAAGTTATCCTCTTACCACAATATTGACACTAGGTCACAAGATAATAGTCTGCTAACAATTCCTCTTCATAGCACTTCCTCTTATTCTACTTCTTTCACAGTAGCCTCTGCCCGCTCCTGGAATTTCCTTCCTCAAGATATCAGGGGTTGCCGCACACTTGGCATCTTTAAGTGTCGCTTATACAGTTACCTGTTGTCTAATAATTAATTTTTCTTTATTTAGTTAAATTTATACTATGTCATTAATAATCTTTCTCTCGGTTTTTATATATCTTGTACATATTATATATTTAATTCGTTAAATTTAGAGTAAATCAAAATACATTATAAATATTAATTGTATTGTATTTATAACATGTAAACGTTTATGTATATTGTAATTTAGATGTAACACTATTTTTTTGTATTTTTTAAAACTTGGTGAGTGGCAGACAAGGCCTTAAGGCATTAACTCTGCCAGGTAAAATAAAGCTATTATTATTATTATTATTATTATTATTATTATTATTATTATATATATTGTTAACTTCCTGCAGAATACTCTTCTTGTTTACCTGAGAATATGCCGTTAACATTAAGACAGGTGATATGGTTTCTGCATGATGGAGCGCCACCCCACTTCCGCATTACAGTTCACCGGCACCTCAACATATCTTCCCCAGGCGATGGATAGGACGCGGAGGTCCTTTTTCATGGCCTGCTGGATCACCGGACTTAACCCCTTGGATATTTATCTCTGGGGACATTTGAAAAGCGTTGTGTATGCTGAACCAGTTCCTGATGTGCTTACCCTTCAACAGCGTATCCACTTCACCTGTGACGCTATTCGGAGAGAGGCCGGGACATGCGAAAGAGTGAGGTAATCCATGAAACAACGTGTGAACGCGTGCATTGAATCCCGGGGAGCCAATTTGATGAAATCTGTTGTGACGTGGATGCAATTTTACTATGTACTATGTGCCAGGACGATTTGTTGTCCTTGCACACGCATCATCCATTTCCGGACACTTGTTTATAATACCTTTTTCCTTCATTTCTAGTCAGGAATCAGTCCCTGAAGTTTGTCGGTGTCATTACCGTTCACCCTGTATAACCTGTTACGGTCCACCTTTTTCTAAGACGTCCCAAATATCTCTTCCCTTGAGGGCGGTTTTGAAGTATGAGTTTTGAAAATCTATTACGATTCATATATTATATATATATATATATATATATATATATATATACACACACACACACACATAGGGTTTATATTGGTCATGATCATTTAGGTGTCTGTAAAAAATATTCAATTACTTTTTTTAATGAGAACAATCTGAATAGCGTAATTCCTTCGAAATTCGCCGACACCAAGAAAATTAGTAGGTTAAATCGATTTTATCGATATATTCTGTACTAAAAGTTGTGAGTGAAAAAGTTGAGCAGAGAGACGCTATCGCGAACAAATGAAAGTCATGTAATTCTGCTCACGTCACAATGCGAGTCACGTTCGATGCACGCATTGTTCGCTTCTGCCATCATACAGCGCACAAAAAAAAAATTAAAACACTGCAATTCTGCGCACACGCATCTTTATGCATGTAATGTTAAACGTATATTACGACATTCAAGGTTAGAACTTCTCTTTCTGGTTTCTCTTCTTTTATATATAAGGGATAAAAAAACCTGGTTTGGCGGCCGCAACGACATAAATTACATTTCAAGTTGGATACAAGTCCATGCTATAAAAGTCATTCTTCTGTAAAGCGCTGATACTTGATATATTTCTAACAATTTCAGTTCGTTCAATCCGGGACATGCTATACTCTTGCATTAGCAATAATTTTTACCCGCAATCACAGAAGGGACAGCTGAGTTATATAGGGAATGAGAGATATAGAGGGAAAGATAGAGAATGGTAGATAGAGGGAGAGGGGTGATGGAGAGAGAGAGAGGAGAGGGTGAAAGAGAGGAAAGAGGAGAAGGAGTGGGGGAGGGAGATGAAGATAGAGAGGGAGGAGCAGAAGAGGCGAGATGAGAGAGAGAATGATGGAGGGAGAGGGAGGGAAGGAAAGAGATAGAAAGAGAGAGAGAGAGGGAGAGAAATGGAGAGAGAGAGAGGGAGAGAAATGGAGAGAGAGGACGTTAGAGAGCTGGAGACAGAGAGGGAGTGAGAGAGAGAAAGAAATGGAATGAGTGGAAGAAAGAAGGAGAGAGAGAGAGAGAGGGAGAGAGATGGAGAGAGAAAGAGAGATGGAGAGAGGAAGAGGGAGAGAAATGGAGAGAGATAGAAGAGGGAGAGAGGGAGTGGGAGAGAGATGGTGAGGGGAGAGATGGAGGGAAAGGGGAATAGAGAGAGAGAGGGAGGGAGAGAAATGGAAAGAAAGAGGGAGAGTGAGAGAGGAAGAGAAAGAGGGGAGAAATTAAAAAAAATAGAAAGAGGGAGAGAGGGAGTGGGAGAGAGATGGTGAGGGGAAAGATGGTGAGAGAGAGAGGGAGAGAGAGTTAGTGAGAGAGAGTGAGTGAGAGAGAGGTGAAGAGAGAGAGGGAGAGAAATGGAGAAAGAAGGAAGAGGGAGTGAGAGATAGAGGGAGAAGGAGAGAGGGAGAGAGATAGAGAGAGAGGAAGAGAAAGAGGGAGAGGAATTGAGAAAGGAGGAAGAATGAGTGGGAGAGAGATGTATTGATGTGAGGAGAGAGAGGTTGAGAGAAAAGAGTGAGAGAGAGAGAGAGAAATGGAGAAAGAAGGAAGAGGGAGTGAGGGAGTGGGAGAGAGATGGAGAGAGAGAGAGATTGAGAGGGGGAAAGAGAGAGGGGGGAAGAGGGAGAGAGGGGGGGAAGAGAAGTGGAGGGAGAGAGATGGAGGGAGATAGAAAGAAAGAGAGAGTTGCCTCCAACCCGTGTTAAACGGCAGTGGCGGTTATTTTCATTTTCGCTGCTCTATGATTGAGTAGAATAGCCACGTGGGTTCTTATACAGGGTGTTAATGAATAACACCGACAAACTTTCAGGTATAGTAGAGGAGAGTTAGACGAAGAATTTGATATAAGGGACTTGGGGTGTGTGAAGCCAAATTTGAAGTTACAGGACTTTTTTTTAACTGGACGTTTGTACTCATTAATCAACAACGAAGTAAACTCTGAATATGGTTTTTCTTGGGAATACTTCAGTTCTGCTCCAATAGTAGGATTACCCTAGTTTTAATTGCAAATATAGCAGCATTTTCAAAATGTTGTACCCTGAAGTTATGGAAATTTCGTCTTTCCGCAAGAGCCAGTGCGCCACTGACAGTCTGTATTTCGTGCTCTGTCATGCAATCGTATGTATTAGATGTCTAGTAGTGCAAACGTGTTCGCAGTAATAGCTCAGTGGGTAGCATGCTTACCAATGAGTGTGTAATGCCGCGTTCAAATCTCTATTTTTTTTTGTATTTTTATTTCCTTCTTTATTTTTATTCACAGATGGATATTGCTTTTGTAGTTACTTAATTCACTTCTGATATTCTGTTTAAGCATTACTATTTGTTTTTAATTAAACTGATTGCGTGCTTTGTTTATATGAAAATCATAGGTATTTTTTAAAAATACTGTACATTTATACCAACTGCTCATGCGCGTGCCCGTGATACCAACGACTGATACCAGTCTGTTTCACTACTGCTGTGAAACTTGTAGGATCACCTTCTCACTTTGGTAGGAATATAAGGAACCATCTTGATAATGTCTTGCCTTGACGTTGGATTGGTCGAGGCGGTCCTGTAGCGTGGCCTCCACGTTCACCTAATCTCACTCCTCCAGATTTCTTCCTATGGGGACACCTTAAGAGCCTCGTTTATCAGACTCCAGTCGACTCAGATAAGGAGTTACTGACGAGAATTTTGGCTGCCTGTGACGAAATCAGAAATACTCCAGGAACCTTTGAAGGAGTGCGAGCATCATTTCTGCGCAGATGCAATTTGTGCTTACTCCATCAACAGCAACATTTTGAACAGTATCTATGATCCTGTTTTTGAAGCAAACATGGATAAAGATATTTTATTTTTCTGTATGCTTAAACCATGCCTCTTTTTTACTAATTAATATAAAATAACAAGTTGGTTCTTCTTCTTATTCCTTTCATGTGATAGACCTAGTGGTATGTTACGGTCTCAATCCAACGTTTGAAGGGTCTGCCCAAAGATCTCTTGCCTGGTGGCTGGTAATTAAGATCTGACGTGGTATTCTTGTTCTGCTCATTCTTCGTACGTGAGATTTCCAGTTGTTTCTGTATTTTTGTACATATTCCATGACTGATTCTGTGTGTAATTCTTTGAGAATCTCAGAATTCCTTTTATGGTCTGTCCTTGAATAGCCCGCAGTACGTCTCATAAATTTCATTTCTGCCGCAGTTAATCTTTGTTCATCTACACTGCGAATTGTCCAGGCCTCACTGTCGTAACATAATATGGGTCTGACCAGTGTTTTATAAATTCGTGTGTGTTGCTGTACTGTCTTTGGCTTGAAAATATTATTTATAATTCCTGTTACTCTGTTAAATTTTATAATTTTTTGACTAAAATCTTTTTCTTCTTCGTATGTAACTTGGTATCCGAGATAGTTAAATGTGTTGGTTTGTTCTAATATTTTATTATTAATAACAATTTTACTGCGAACTGGGTCTTTTCCTAGGAAAGCCATGACTTTAGATTTTTCTGTTGAGATTTCCATGTTGTAGTTTATTGCAATTTGCTGAAAAGAGTGGACTGAACGTTGTAGGTCATATTCCGAGTTCGCTATAAACACAATGACAAGTTGGTGTTCATTTATTATTTATTGTTATTATTATTTATTATTATTATTATTATTATTATTATTATTATTATTCCTGAAAGTTAACATCTTTACTTTAAAACAAAATATGAATACAATTTGATTTCCTTTACTATTTGTCCACTGGCAAATCAAAAAATAGTAGATGTTAATTTAATTATTGATTACTTTATTAATTTTGTTATGCCTTTCCTTCATCTTTGTGCTAAATTTCACGTCATAAGACTTGATGCTTACAGTAATATTTAACCTGAAGTAATGATTACGCTAATGCATAATAGTGTGTTATTTCGACCGACTTAAGCATGCGATTTTCACTTACGAATACTTAGTGTACAGTAGTTACCTTGTGCTATACTGTATTCCTTCTTTTACACTAGTACATAATACTGTCATTTATTACTTTTTTGCATCATATTAAAAGAAATTCTACAGTATGTTGTACTAAATTTCCAAACATCTTACACAAGAAAGGAAGAATATAAAAAATAAAACACCAGCATGTCTGAGGTTTGAACCTTCAATATCAGATTCCTAACGAATGATATTTCATACGCGTTACTACTGAGTTAAATGGTCTCAAGAAGTCAACCTGCAAAAGAAGGCTACACTATGTAACAGCTTATCAACGAAATCTTCGAAATAATGTCAGTGGTGCACTGGCTCCTAACACATTTATTATTTTAACTTGCAAATTTGAACTTCTATGCTATAAGTTGCATATCTCAAATTGTTTATCTAAGACACCTCTACAATACCTGAAAGTTTAACCTGAAGTAATGATTACGCTAATGCATAATAGTCTCGTTATTTCGATCGACTTAACCATGGGATTTTCACTTACGAATACTTACTGTACAGTAGTTACCTAGTGTGCTATACTGTATTCCTTCTTTTACACTAGTACATAATATTGTAATTTATTTCTTTCCTGCATCATATTAAAAGAAATTATACAGTATTTTGTACTAAATTTCCAAACATCTTGTACAAGAAAGGAAGAATATAAAAAAAAATAAAAGGTCAGTTTGAACCTTCAATATCACATTCCTTACGAATGATATTTCATACGCGTTACTACTGAGCTAAATGGTCTCAAGAAGAAGACAACCTGCAAAAGAAGGCTACACTATGTAACAGCTTATCAACGAAATATTCGAAATAATGTCAGTGGCGTACTGGCTCCTAACACATTTATAACTTGCAAATTTGAACTTCTAGGTTATAAGTTGCGTATCTCAAATTGTTTATCTAAGAACACCTCTACAATACCTGAAAGTTTGTCGGTGTTATTCATTAACATTCTCTATATGAAGTCTATTTGCCCCGGTAATTTGAATTGCTATGCCGAAGTAAGCTACGTGTTGAAATTTTGAACAATCCTTCATAATTATTTTTATTTTTTGTTATTAATGAGAAATTCGAAGTTTAGTCGTTTTGAGCAAGTGCTGCTGTGGCAGTCATTTGAGAACTATTCTAACATTTGGTTGTTGTACCTGGAAAAAACCAAAGGCATGCCAAGTAATACCAAGTTTCGCATTCGTATTACAAGGAGAAAACCACAATTGAAGTTTGCACATTCATCTTTTGATCAATTGCACTGTTTCTTATTTTATCTTCTCTAGAAATTCCGGCTGAACACTCCCAAAAATCCATTTATAGAGAATTTAGTTTACTTATTATTATAGATTTTAGTTCCCATGTTTCTGCACCATATGTCATTCTACTGCTTATTACTGTATTAAAATGTTTGCTTTTGTTCTAGAACTTAAATTCTGATCCCATAAACACCATTTAATTTTGATATAGGGGATTTATCCTTATTTATCCTCTCATTAATTTCAGCATCATGGCTTTCATCTGCACTAATTTTCTTCTCCAAATATACATATTCGTCACATGTCTTTATTTTTCCGTCTACTAAAACCAAATTATTTGATTTATCGCCTATTCCAAAAAAAAAAAAAATCTTTTAAAAAGAAGAGAAGCATTTTCTGCAGATCTTTGGAAATTATTACGGAAAATTCCTTGTGTGTAGTGTAGCATTGTATGGTGAAGAGACTTGGACATTACGACGGAATGAGAAAAAGCGACTGGAAGCTTATGAGATGAGGATATGTAGAAGGATGGAGCGAATAAAATGGGCAAATAAAATAAAAAATAATGATGTGCTAGACAGAGTAGGTGAAGGAATAACAATGCTGGAACTCATAAAGAAGAGAACAAGAAATTGAATTGGCCACTGGCTAAGAAGGAACTGCCTGCAGATGGATGCCATGTAAGGAATGCTCAACGGAAACAAGGTCAGAGGCAGAAAAATATATCAGTAATGATAGACAATATTAAAATAAATGGTTTGTATGCGGATACAAAAAGGAAGGTTGAGTTAAGGAAAGAGTGGAGAATGATCTTGGGGAGAAGAGCATATATATGTCCACCGTTGTGGTCTCGAAGTAGTGTGCTGCCTTGTAACGCAGCGGGCCCGAGTTCGATTCCTGATCGGAACAGGCTCTAGGGTGAGTTTCTTTTCGGGGTGTTTCTTCACCTGTAAGACAAATGTCAGGAAGCTTAGGGCTCAACGGTCCCCGAAAATCATCCGGCCATCATGATCCCTCACCGGTGTGAAAAGCAACGGAAAGCTACCACACCTACAATTCCTTAGTAAAGCAGCAAAGTGTAGCATGAAAATGCTATGATTGCAGTGAAAGACCTGCCCTCGAGCAAAATTACTATAATATAGAATATATATATATATATATATATATATTATATATATCCATCAATCCATAGTAATTCTGCCCGAAGGCACGTACTTCTCTACAATCACAGCATTTTCATGCTATGCTTGCAGCTTTACTAGGGAATTGTAGATGTGATAGCTTCCCGTTGCTTTCCACACCGGTGAAGGATGATGATAATGATGGCCATATGATTTCGGGGACCGTTTTGGCCTTAAAGTTTTCCTGAAATTTGTCTTACAGGTGAGGAAAAACCCCGATAAAAACCTCACCAAGAAAAACTGCCCCGACCGGGGATCGAACCCATGCATGCTGCGTGACAAGGCAGCACGTTACCTCGGGACCACAGCGGTGGATATATATATATATATATATATATATAAATAAACCATATACTTCGTTTTGTCAAATTTACTTTAATTCCCATTTTTTTGTATTGATGTTTGGATTCACCCTATACAGGAACGTAATATAATTTAATTTATTGAGGATAAGTTAAAATATAGGTATTAGTTACTTATCCATAAGGAGTAGATTGTATGAGCTTATACCGGGGTATTAAGCAAGACAAACATTTCTGCTTTAAAATGGTTTAAAAAGCGAAGCGTCTATAAATTGAAGTCCTTTCTGTAACGTAAATTAATCCAAGTCTCTCATGACGGCTTAACTCAGGATTTGAACATTTTTTTCGCTCTCATTCAAACAGTTTACCTTTTGGACACGGGGATTTGTAAACAAAGATTAACGCTACGAACAGAATGGGCGTCTTTTATGTATAATAAGTAGCCACTTATAGTAGCAAATCTTTGGCAAAGAGCTGCTTATGAGAACTAAGATTAATTATTTTCGTAACATACAGCTTCAACTGTTAACAGAGATGGTTTCCATTGTTCTCTTCATCTCGCTGGCCTATCTTATGTTTGTTTAATGGACGGCGCTATTTTCGTGTTATTGATTCGGTTGCATTCTCTCTGTACAGTATAGCCTACCAGCACAATATTCTCTGCAGTATTAGCTACATTTCAAAAATACAATTTCAAGTTGATTCATTGTGTAATCTATTCATGCGTGTACATCCTTTTAGGGGTCTTAAACATTTCATTTCAGCGGCTTGAATGTGTGAGATATCTTTTTTTGTAAGTACCCAAGATTCAGATCCATATAAAAGAACAGGAACAGCCATAAATTTATAAAACCTGAGCTGAGTTTCTGTTCGAGTCTTTCGGAGGGTTCTTCTTATGGTGCCACAATGAATAAATAAGAAATGAACTGGAGATATTTCAATAGTCGATAAACTACAACAGCACAAATACCAATGGAAAGGACATTTAGACAGAATGGACAATACAAGATTACAAAAAAAGATCAACACCTACAAACCACATGGAAAAGATATTTGGGACGGCCAAGGAAATGATAGACTTGAGACCGGAACAGGTCGCACTGATCTAATCCTGGAAAGGAAGAAGAAAAAGAAGAAGACAATTTCAAGTTTTAAAATTTAAGAAACATGAAAAAAAATTCCTCCCCCCCTCTCTCTCTCTCTCTCCCTCTCTCCCCCTCTCCCTCCCCCCTTCTCTCTCTCACTTGACGTAAAAAATTGACATAAGACGTGTACATTAAAATTTTCTTTCCTACTTCCCAAAGTGGTATACGGGTTATTAAAAAGGTTTTCAAATGCCTCCTTCCCAAAATATTGTAGAATATAAACAAACTCACACGTATACAAAAATATTTTTTGCACTATAGTGCGTTTTGTCGTACTTACAGCAATGGCGACCATGATTAAAGGTACAACTTCCTACATTTCGGGGTTGCCAACATAAATAACTATACTGTAATAAAATAACTACACTGTAATAGTCCACCGCTGTGGTCTCGTCCGGTCGGGGCAGTTTTTCTGGGTGAGGTTTTTATCGGGGTTTTTCCTCACCTGTAAGACAAATGTCAGGAAAACTTTAAGGCCCAAATGGTCCCCGAATTCTTATGGCCATCAGTCTTATCATCATCATCATTATCCTTCACCGGTGTGGAAAGCAACGGGAAGCTACCACACCTACAATTCCCTAGTAAAGCTGCAGGCTTAGAATGAAAATGCTATGATTGCAGTATAGGACCTGCCTTCGGGCAGAATTACTATGGATGGATGTAATATCACATACTACAAAACGCGTGTGGGTAGTAAAACCACTGCCCTCTATATATACTACAATGGCCTACAATGTATATACAAAAAATGTCCAAAAGGTATTATACGAAACAAATCACTGCACTTTAAATGAACTGGACTTTATTTGAAACAATATAAAACAATAAATACGTACTTACCGCCATTTTATTACTAAATTGGTCTCACCACCTCCTATTATTTTCAGTAATTGGTTCTCACGGCCTCCTGTTGTTTCAATTAATAAATATACCTACACTGTTAACGTTAGTCAATTGTTTATAATGAACGCAAATATTTCCAACAAAAATATTATTGTTTTATAATTATTTATTATTTGAAAACACCATCGCGCAAAAAATAATGTACAACGCACGTTTGTGTGAGTGTTTTAGAGAATGTAGGAAATTAAAAACCTCGCTATCGTTCAGTTTTTAAACATTTTCCTCGATTCTGTAAACACTACTTCCTAACCTCGCATCGTAATATAGGCGTACTAGGTTTTAATGGCTACACTTTACAACCTGTGACGCTACTTTTTCAGGTCCTTCATAAACTCCTGTCAAATTTTATTGTTAGGGTTTCATTTTTCAAATTATTTTCCACTATTTACAATGATTTTTATATTTTTTTCTAACGATTATTTCAATATATTTTCTATGACATTGAACTACATACGTAGCATGAAGACGTGACAGCCATATTGATGTTAACGAATATTCTATACAACAATAAAGACGTGTTCCAGTGCGGCCAACATAGATTATGTACTAATTAACTGTACACATATACTTCAGAATTTCAGAACATACTATTTATTTTTGGGCGTTGCATTCTTTCACAGTTAGAGTGCTTAAATTGCATTAGATTAACTTTTAGGTTGGTATTTTACAGGTTAGAGTACTTAAATTGCATTATGTTAGCTTTTAGGTTCGTTAAATATAGTATATGTTTGCTGCATCCCGTGATTCCGTAGTGTAAAACGCTTAGCATTTGTTGGCGCATGCGCATGGTGTATATAAATGTTTTGAAGAGAAAAGTCGTGTCCTGATAGGCGTGTCTGAAGGCTAAAAAATTAATATGCTTTTTTATTTTGTTTCAGGACATGTAGCATAAAACGGAATGAAAAAGAGCATGAAGGGAAACCAGAGGGAATTCGACCAGTAGGTAGGCCAAGATTGAGGTGGAAAAAAACAATAACAATGATTTAAGGGAGGTGAATTGTTCAGGGGAAGTTTAGAAAATATTAGCTCAGGATAGGGATGCATTGACAGCTTATGATCGCGTGGCCATGAATCTCTGGGTTCGATATTGCCAGTGAGTTATTATTATTATTATTATTATTATTATTATTATTATTATTATTTTAATATATTTTGCATAGAGGGTTTTTCAGGAGTTTTCCTCACCTGTAAGGCAAGAGTCAGGATACTTTAAGGCTCTAAAGGTCCCCGAACATAATCTGTCATCACAGTCATTCTTATTACAGTGGCCTTCTTTAGTATATACGATTGAGTGAATGGTGTGTCTTGTTATAATGTCCGTGTTGTCTCGGAGATGACTGAGATTGAATACATCATGTAGGGATACCCTCCATGTCCTTGCATGGCGATAAAAGTAACACGTTTAATCCACAGTTTAAAATTCCCTGTCCCGACATGTGCCACTGTAAATCCCGGGTGACATGTGATATGTAAATAGCGTCTCAGTTATAAGATGAGAGATTAAACTGGTTAAAGAAAATAGTTCATCTAGTGTGATCTAGGTAAAACAAAGTAGACTTAATTAATTAAACTTAGAATAAAATCGCATTGTTTTGGAGGAAGTCACAAGGTATATTCTCAGGTTGACCTGGTTAGAAGAGCATTTCCTTGCTCTGTGGTTTTGCTAACAACAGACTCCAATTTACTTAGCATTGCAGTAGCTTCAGTTCAATTCTGTGGAAACTCTCTCATAGCCAACTCTACTACGATAATATCTCTCTCATTCTGTTATACACTAAGCAATATGGAAACACCCTCTCTTAGCTGTTGTCGCTTTTAATTATTTGCATTGTAATTTTAGTATCGACACAAAAATTGAAAGAGACATACATTTAAAACTGTCACAATTTCAAATGATATGCGGAACTATACGTAAAACATTAAAGAACAAAACAAGAAGAGATACTAGATTGAAGTTTTATAAAACACTTGCAGTTCCTGCATTACTTTATGGGAGTGAAACTTGGACAATGACCAAACAATTACAAGCGTAGAAATGAACTTCGTCAGAAGAACAAAAAGCTGCACAAGATTGGATCGGATAAAGAATGATGATATAAGAACATAGTTAAAATATCCACTGAATGATAAATTCAAGGAATATAGAAATAATTGTTTAATAATAGGAAGAAGCTCGCACAAATGTGCATTAGATTTGGTCTCTGCTGTACGCCAGCAACGATTTGTTCTCTTTAAGCAGACATTGAAATGGTATCTTGCACACGGGCTATCACAGAGCTTACACACTCCACTGACGGATCATGATAGTTTGAAATTTTGCAAAGTTTGTGGTGATATCCATGCACTACCAGTCTTGCACTGCGTATCTTGTTGTTTGGTCCAGTCCAGTCTCCATGATCATTGCATCTGTTGCGTAAAAACCGTCCGGTATTTCTTTTCTCTTCTTTTGAATTATCTCCTTCAATGCAGTTTCCTGTTTAGTAGTTGGTAGCAGGAACTTTGTGAGTAGATCTTCCACGAGAAAAGTTTCCCATGCTAACTCATATGCAAGTCTAGATGAGCAAATTTGGAAATCCCCATTGCCGCTTTTAGGAATATTGCTTTCACTTTTTATAAGGTGTTTAAATCTCCGTAGCTGAGGTCAGTCCATGTGATTTCTATTCCATATGTTAAGATGGGAAGTATTTTGGCCTTAAAAAGTTTCATGATTGTCGCAAGTGACAGCTGTGTGCTGTTTTCTATGTCGTATATGGCAACTATAGCTGCTGCCGCTCTCTTTCGTATGAATTCTGAATGATTTGGTTGTTGTTTGGAGTGTTACTCCTAGATATTTGAAGGCGTTTGTGATTTGCAACAGGTTGCCCTGCAGTTGTATGTGGTCGCTGTCTACCAGTCGATCACCCTTTTGAATACCATCTGTACAGTTTTTGATAGGTTTATATCGAAGCCATTTTTGTCTGCCCACGATGCGAGATTGTGTATTGTTTATTGCAGTTCTTCCTTATCTGTCGATCCAAGTACCATATCGTCTGCGTACATACACATTTTATTGATGGGCGGCATATATGGGTTATATCTGCTGTCATCACATTGAAGAGGAGAGGGCTTAAAGGATCCCCTTGAAGGACTCTTCTGGTTTGAATGACTTCCTTTGATTGCTGAACTGTATCGTCTATCTTTAAGATATTTTGAGCTAATATGTTATGGATGAGTGTTAGGGTGTGCTCGTCCAATCCATCCATGTTTCTTAACTTGGAATTCAGTAGTTTCCTGCCTACGTTGTCAAAAACTTTGTAGTAGTCTACGAATACAGAATAGATCTTCTGCTTCGGTCTACTCAGTGCTTCGTGTATGTCTTTAAGTAGGCTGTCACTGCCTGTAGAATATAGAGGCTTTTTCTAAATTCGAACTATTGGTCTGGTATTTTCTTGTCTATTTTATTTGTTATTCGTGTGTTCAGGATGAGTTAGGGTCGTGTATGAGTTAGGGTCGTTTGTGGGTACATTTCCTTTGTAAAGCACCTTTATTTTGGCCTGTCTCCATGTGTTTGGAATTTCTCCTAGTTCCAAACATTTATCTTACAGCTCGACCCATGTCGTTTTTAGTTCTGCTGTTGATTATTTGAGGAACTAATTGATGATTCCGTCAGATCCTGCCGCTTTGTTATTCTTGAACTTGTATATCGTCCTGATGACTTCGTGCATTGTGATTTGTTGTGGTATTTCATCTGTGGGCGGTTTTATTTTGTCATAGGCTTGATCTTTATTTTCTTGGTTTAAAATTGACTGGAAATGTGTTTGCCATGACTTCATTTGTATACTTGGTATATGCGTTGTTTTCCTTCTTTTGAGTGCAATAAACGGATCTCTCTATGCTGTTTCTGTGCCGATTTTCTGGACGTGTTCATTTGTTTTTATCTAAGGAGCAGTTTGTACTTCCTTCTGCACTCCGCATAATGCTCTAGATCTTTTTTCTTGTTCGTCGATTTTTTTGCTTGATATAGTGCTTTGAGAGTTTCGGTTCTCTGTTTGTAGCATGCTGCGTCGAACCAAGGTTTTGCTTTTCTCTGGGTCCATTCCGTTGTTGCTGTTTTGATTAGCTGCTTGATATTTTCCATTACTTCTGTTATCATATGTTGTCTTATATTCAATTTTATGAATTCGATTTCTTGTCCAGATTCTTTCAGCTTCTGTACATTTATTTTTCTTGACATTTTGATATTCTGCTGAGGTGTCTTGTTTTCTATAGTCAGTTCTGTTTCGAACCAAGTTACGACTGGAATGTGTTTTCTGAGTGCTCTAAGTTCTGATGTCATAAGGACTTCTGTTTTTCACCTTGACGTTATTGCCTTTTATGAAGACCAAGTCTATTGTATATAGTAGGTTTTCTGGTCTGATTTATTTATTAACCTGAAGTCTTCTTCTTCCAATGTATCGACTAAGATTCTGGATATTTGGTTGATTCTGTCCAGTCTGCAGTTAATATCCCGTACTAGGATCACTGTTTCTTCAGGGTTAGGATATTTGATAGCATTTATCGTTGAGTCTATTACATATACTACGTCTGTTTCGGGTTGAAATATAGGCCGATTGTGGTGATTATGTTAGTTTCTACAATTACTAAGCTATTCTCTCTATGTTCAAAGTTTTTCTGTCCCATTTTTGAGCTAAAATAGCACGATACTCCTCCTGAAGGCCTTCCTGTTGGTCCGTTAGTTGCTGGAGTGTGTGTTGCGTGCTTTCCTGGGATCTCAATTGATTTCCTTGCTAAGGTTTCTATTAATATAACAATGTCATATTCTTGTAGCGTTGTTTCTGTTATTATGTTCATTACATTTTTCTGTCCTTCTATATTCCATAGGGCCATTTTCCATTCCATTTCCATTGCTGGGGTTTCTGCAGATGTGGCATATTTACAAACTCTCGATGGTTGGGTCTGTAGTAGGGAGGTTGACTCCTGTAGGTCGGCTGCCTTGCGAGAAACGAAAAGGCCGTATTATTACTCCAATTGGCCAAAAATCTGGATTTTCGGTATCCGCTATTCTAGTTCTAAACGCCTTGTTTGTTCCAAGCGTTCTTAGTTCTTCGCATGAATTGTTGAGACATGTAGAAAGAATGAATGTAACAAGAATACCAAAAGTAGCATTTAACTACAAGCCAAGAGGTTCAAGGAATGTAGGAAGACCAGTGAAAAATGTAGAGAACAACTTTGAGGCGGAACAGGCAATTTGCCTAGCCCGTGAAGTGAAGAAGTAAAAGAAGATGAAGAAGAAGCTGTTGCCACTTAAATATTATGTATAAAATAATAAAACATTTATTTATGTACCGCTCTTGAAGGTTTACACATCTTTCTGTGCCTAAAGTTTTAGTTTCCTTCTCCACTCGTCCATATCCATCCACTCCATGTCCTTCAGTCGTCTTGTTCTCATTCCAATTCTTATTTCTTGCATCCACAAGTTTCGAGGTCTTCCTTTCTTTCTCCTTCCAGATGGATAACATTCCAATGTTCTTCTAGGTAACATTTCATCTTGGAATCGTTGCATATGCTCATACCAATTTAATTAAATCTTTCTGCTCACCTAAGAAATCCATTTGAATCCACATCACTTTTTGTTGAATTTCAATGCTTCTGCTCCATATATGACAGTACTTATACACAATTATATATTTGTAATTTACTTTTCCTTGTTATATGTCTGTACCATAGGACACCATTTAACATTCGTTAATATCAACATAGCTGCCTCGTCTTTATTCTACGTATGTAGTTAAATATCATAATTAACTAACTTACTAACTCACTGGCCCTATAGAACCCGTAGGTTCATGGCTGCCCGAATGTAAGCTCTCCATGTATGCCTATCTTGAGCCAATGCATTCCAATTACCCCCTGTATAATCCGACTCCCTCAAATCATTGATAATGCTATTCTTCCACGTCATCCTTGGTCTACCGAATGAACATTTTCCCTCTGGTTTTCCTAAAAGAAGCTTCCATACACTTCTTTCATCCCCCATACATATCACATGTCATGCCCATCGCAGTCTACTGTTCTTATTATACCTGGCTTCCTATACATATCATGTAGCTCACTATGATGCATTTTTCTGCATTCACCTGTCTGTTCATCTCTTTTTGAACCAACATTTTTCCTAAGAACTTTATTCTCAAATAGTCGTAATCTTCTTTCCTCCCTTAAAGTAAGAGTCCATATTATAGAAAAATATATTGAAATAATCGTTAGAAAAACTTAAAAATCATTGTAAATGGTGGGAAATAATTTAAAAAAATGAAACCCTAAGAATAAAATTTGACAGGAATTAAATTTGGAGGAATTAAAAAAGTCGCGACAGCGTCACAGGCTAAGTTTAGGCCAGAGTTTAAACCAAAGTTAAGAGAGAGAGAGAGAGAGAGAGAGAGAGAGAGAGAGAGAGATCGAAATGTTATTATACGTATGTGACGCAGTTACACGAACTTCCAACAATTAATGCGTAGAGAAGATCAGAACTAGGTGTAATCAATGTCTACGTCAGAGTTGAATTACCAATGGGGATAGAGGTTAGTGGAGATTATTAGGTCACTCCAGTAGATGATCTGGCCAGGTCATACATCTAACAAACTATAGATTATGAATTAGATTATACTAATCTATATCCGACGTCAATCATACATCAATTACCCCCGTTTTCAGATCAGAATGCCTGCCTTATGTACACACATTGGTATTAACTAACTAACTCATTGGCACTATCGAACCCGTAAGTTCATACCCGCGCGGATATAACTCCTCCATAAATCCCTATCCTGAGCTAATTTTTCCAGTCATCCCCTGTATAATTTACTTCGCTCGAATCATGGTTAAATTTGTCACCGTTGACCAGGGTTTTCCCTTTACGTTATTTCGACGTAAATAAAAACACAGACGTTGTTTAGAATATCACAATAGTATATTGGGAAGTGGTTTTTACAGAAGCGAGGAAAATGTTTAAAACCGTGCGATAGCGAGGTTTTTAATATCCGAGATTCTGTAAAACACTTCACAAGCGTGCGTTGTCCATTTCTTTTTTTTGCGCGATGGTGCTTTCAAAATAATAAATAATAGTAAAATAATAATATCTTTGTTGGAAATATTTGTTTTCATTATAAACAACTGACCAACATTAACACGGTGGGCAATGTTTATTAGTTGAAACTACAGGTGGCCGTGATACCAATCAGTGATAAAATAACGGCAAGTACGTATTTATTGTTTTCTATTGTTTCAAATAAAGTTCAGTTCATTTAAAATGCAATGGTTTGTTTCGTATAATATATGGTAACACTACCTTTGGATATATCTTTGTATATACATTGTACTAGTATACACACAGGGCAGCGGTTTTACTTCCCACACGTGGTTTGTAATATTTAATATCACAGTATAGTTTTTAGGCTGGCAACCCCGAAATGTAGGGAGTTGAACTTTCAATCATGGTCGCCATTGCTGTAAGCACAACACATCGCACTTTCGCGCAAAAAAAAAAAAAAAAAAAAAAGAAACTTTGTCTTTCTACAAATTTTCAGTAAACTTTAATCACAATTTTCACTAACAATTAATCTTCTTCCAATGTTTATCTCAATCATAAATATTTTACAGTCTCTGATGAATCCGTTCTCCATAGTTTTTCTCGTACAATTAACTTCAAGCCGTCCAACATAAGACTGACTGCTGTCTTGCCTTCGCCTCCTTTTATAGGCGCGAGGATTTTTTTAGACTTAGGTTCGAGACGCTTAGAAGCCTCTGGCCACCGATCTTTCCCGAACGGGGAAACAGAGACTCGTAGAATCATCTAGACATTTCGATGTTTGAGCGGGCCTTTTGACTCGCGATTGCCGACTCGCAAATCTATTCTGACCAATGAGAGACCACCATTCTCGCCTTGTCCGCGTGATTTAAACATCGCTATACTACGTGTAACACCTTATTCTTGGCCTGCCTATTGGACGGGCGTCATTGTGAAATACTAGTTACTTAAAACAAGCGACAAACTTACTGAAGGTTATATGTTGAAGAGCTTTTAAAGGGCAAACTCAAATCACAAGCTGTCACGTTCTTAGTAATGTAATAACATGATATCTGTAATGTTACTATCTGCAATCAGCCATAATCTCTCCTTTATTAGGGCTCACTAGACCAAGTCAATTTATCTACGCTTATTTGTGAACAAATGCCATTTTTTTAAAAAGAAACAGTTGGACTATATCATCACTGATTGGATTTTTTTCTTTCTCGTTTTTCTTTCGTTTACACTGTTATTCCTTTTCGTTTTACCTTTGTTAACCCTTTTATCTTATTTACACATACAAACACAAGACAGGACACACACCCACACCCAAGGTGGAGATTTAAAATCCCCTACCCCGCCGCGAATCGAACCCGGGTCGCCGGAGTGGAAGGTAGGGACTCTACCGACTACGCCACGGCGACGGACTTATATGATTTGGGGACCGTTTGGGCCTTAAAGTTTTCCTGACATTTGTCTTACAGGCGAGGAAAAACCCCTATAAAAACCTCACCCAGAAAAACTGCCCCGACCGGGAATCGAACCCGGGCCCGCTGCGTGACAAGGCAGCATGCTACCTCGAGAACACAGCGGTGGACTTTTTTATACTGGTTTTCCTTCTTGTTTTACCTTTTTCTTTTTTGTTTTACCTGTTTGTTAACTTTTTTTAATTCTCACATAGATACAAGGACAAGACACATACAACCAGACCCAAGGTGGAAATTTAAAATCCCCTACCCCGCCAGGAATCGAACCCGGGTCGCCGGAGTCGAAGGTAGGGACTCTACCGACTACGCCACGGCGACGGACGTCATGAATGTTATGCGGTGAACATATCGAACCAATGAGACATCTAGCAGGCAACTAAGCTATTACTGGGCTGATGAGGTCGGTAAGCCTTTTCCATTTAGGCTTAAGGTACTTTTACGAGCCCGAAAATCTACAGACACGGGACCCACGGCTTAAAGTCCCTCCATCCTAAAAAAATCATCGACCCCGGCAGGGTTTGAAACCGCGACCCTCGGAATCAGTGACAAGGAGCAAAACCACTAGTCCACCGACAACTGAATAACTAATCAGGATAATTACATTGAGTTTTGTCTTGTCACGCAGTGGGCCCGGGTTCGATTCCCAGTCGGGACAGACTCCTGGATGAGGTTTCTTTTCGGGGTTTTTCTTCACCTTAAAGAAAATGTCAGGAAGCGTAGGGCCCAACGGTCCCCGAAAATCATCCGGCCATCATCAACATCCTTATCATTATCATCATCAACATTTAGCCCGTGTGGAAGCAACGGGAAGCTCCCACCCCTATAATCCTCCAGTAAAATTTCAAAGCATAGCATGGAAATGTTATGATTGCAGTGAAAGACCTGCCTCGGGCAGAACACTATTGATAAATAGATCGCCATTTAGTTTCACAGCAACAAAGAGGAAATACCATTTTACATAATATTACAAACTGTTGGTTTTCTTAGGGCATAAAGGACCTTCGGGACTTGGAATTTTGGTAGCATGAAGTTCTAGCCGAGCGTTAGTATGTAGATGTATTAGTTATGAAGGCATACGTGTTTTCGAACATAAATAAATTGATTATTAATTTTATCTATTTTATTTCTAGAGAATAATGATTACAATAACCCTAAGTATTCTAACCCTAAATAATTAATCTAAGCTTATAGGCTATTAAGAAAACCTACATTCGAACTTTCTTGGAGTTTGAGAGAGAGGGAGATATGGGTTTAATAAATCTACCCTATTCTACATTTTTAAAAATTATCTAATAACCATATGCTCTTAGAAATATAATATTAAACTATTTGAAATACTTGAATTCTCTTTCTAATTGTCCTAGAAAATTTATTAAGAAAAATGGTATATAGACTTACCCATCAACTACTGCTTCCACAGACAGACACGAGTCCCCTATTTTGCCAGGGTTATATACTAAGCTTTTGACCTATATCTCCAACTAACTGTATTAAACATTCCATTAATATAAATGCAGAGATTTTACAGTTAGCCTTGAAAACTTTGTTCCTGCCATAAGTCAAAATTCTGTCCTGAAATATAATATGTCTAAGTGCTTTATTTCAACAACTGTTTTATTTGAAAATTAACATAATCTATGAAATAATTAATATCTATGTAAAATACTCTATGTATTCATAACACATAAGAAAATCTAAATTGAAATATGACTTTTTTAACTCTAAAATAAAGGCCTACGTCTATTCCCTTAAGGATCTAACCATCAGCCAGGCTTTCAGATATATTGCGCCTAATGTACATTTGTGTTAAATTATAGAAGTGGGAATATTATGAGGCTGTGAAACTTGGAAGGCTACAAAACAAATTGGAAAGAAATTGCAAATCTTTGTAAATCGTTGTCTGAGAAATATCTTGGGTATATGGTGGCCAGAGATTATAACAAATAAAGAACTTCGGAGAAGAATTAATAAATATTAAATCTGTAAAGAAATTAAATTTAGAAAATGGAAATGGGATGGTCATGTGTTAAGAATAGAGAATCATAACACCACATAGATGGCATTTGATTGGAACACCCAAGGATTGAGGAGGTGAAGAGGAATACCTAGGGCAACAAGGAGTAATACCATCAGGGACGAAGCTGAACAGGCAGGGATGAGTTACAATGAAATTAAGGTATTGGCAAACAACAGAGTTCGTAGGCGAGCTTTTATCAAGGCCCTATGCTTTCAGAGGAGATGCCAGGACTAATACTACTACTACTACTACTACTACTACTACTACAACAGGAGAGAGACAGAGACAGAGAGAGAGAGAGAGAGAGAGAGAGAGAGAGAGAGAGAGAGAGAGAGAGAGAGAGAGAGAGAGAGAGAGAGAGAGAGAGAGAGAGAGAGAGAGAGAGAGAGATCATAGGTTCTCAATTAATTCAGGATTTCTAACAATTGCGTTTGGATATGCTATAACAGAGGAAGGGAGATAAGCGGTAACCATTATTGGCGATGTATGAGGCACGTTTTCCGATATTTCTAAGATTTTGATTGGTAGCAAAGAGCGAGGGGCTCTTATGTTCCAAGAGAGAAGACCGTCCCGCTAACGAGGTTTGGTTAAAAGGAGGGAGGGGGGAGTGGGTCGTTAAGTTAATGATCATGTGGGGAAACCAAGACTACTGGCGTGTGCACACAAGGACTTGTCATTCATTTGTGAGAGCTCACCAAGTGTGAACAATGATTTGTACCAGTGTTCACTGTCAACCCCTCTGTTCAAATAGATATTTACGACACCCGATCGTTAGACATTCACTTCCAGTCACGCTACAGATTATTATTATTATTATTATTATTATTATTATTATTATTATTATTATTATTAAGAGACAGTGACGCAGAGAATAGGGATGTATGGAGGAATAAAATCGAATGGAAGATCACAGATACCCTAACAAATGTCAAACTATTGACCAGGAAGAAGAAGATCAGGACGTCCACTCAAAATACTTTTGGATGGTGTTTCTCTTGAGGCCGAAAAAGGCCAAGAAATGGCCTAAATTCGTGAATGTGCTACGATTATTATTATTATTATAATATATATATATAGACGATATTTTAAATAAATGGAAAGTTTTAGTGGATCCAGGAATAAGAATAGATAATAAAGTGTGCATAAATAATCTATTTGCTGACGATGTAATCATAATACAGAAAAATGAAGACGACTTACAGAAATCAATGCATGCATTAAATGAAATATGTAAATTATATGATGTAAAGATTTCTGTAAGGAAAACGAAGACCATGGCTTTTAGAGGAAGAGATCCAGTGAGATCCAAAATTATTTTAGAAAATCAAAGTATAGAACAGGTGTCTAGTTTCAAATATTTGGGCTGTGATGTTGGCTACAATGTGGAAAGAGATATTGACTTCAAATAAATACATTTCAGACGGTGCGTGGAACAATACAGAGAACATTCAAAAATAAAATTAGAAAAGAAACCAAGATAAAAATGTATAAAGAAAGATTACGAGTCTTTGAGAATAAAGGTCGTAGGAAAATTTTTGGACCAAAGAGAGATGAACAGACAGATGAATGGAGAAAACTACATAACAGTGAGCTATATGGTCTTTTTATAGGAAGCCAAATGTAATAAGATCAGTTAGGTCTCGTAGGCTGCGATAGGCAGGACATGTGGCACGAATGGGGAATGAAAGAGGTTCATGGAAGCTTCTTGTTTGAAAACTTGAGGGAAAGCGCTCAGTTGGTAGACCAAAAATGAGGTGGGAGAATAATATTATCCATGATTTGAGGGAAGTAGATTATATAGGGGATGATTCGAAACATTAGCTCAGGATAGGAATGTATGGAGAGCGTATGTCTGGGCGACCATGAACCTACGGTTTCGATAGATCCAGTGAGTTAGTTATTAATATCATTCTGTGCTGCGGAATAAAAACACTCTGAATACAACTAAAAATTAAAAAAAAACATTTGTTGTTCATTGGTGGAGAGCATACTATTGTATGGTGCTAAGCAGGGAGCAAGCACATAAACTATTGGTGACAGAGATGGGCTTCTGGAGGAGAGCTTCTAGAAATTCAAGAACAGACAAAAATAAAAATACTAAAATCAGAGAAATAATGGATGTTCAAAAATATTTTCTACAAGTCATTGGAAAAGAAGACTAAAATGGTTTTGTCACATAAAGAGGATATCAGATGACAAGATATCTAAAATGATATTAAATTTTGAAGCTGAGCCCAACAGAAGAAAGGATGGCCAAAACAACAGTGGATATGAGGAGTACTTGGGAGCATGGTCTCGAGAGGACTAACAGTGAGTGACGCAGAGAATAGTGATGTATGGAGGAATAAAATTACAATGGTTTGTTGCAAAATTACTGTATTGTAGAGAAATTCACAATAAAGATTATTACTATTAATATTATTATTATTTTATTATTATTATTATTATTATTATTATTATTATTATTATTATTATTATTATTATTCCGGGATCATGATAGCTGCCGCCGTCTTCCGGAAACCAAACGCCATTCCTCTCTGTCCATCCTTTGATCTTCCTCCAATCCTCTGATATTCATAGCTGCTTGTACCCTTTCTATCCAAGTTCTCTTCGGTCTTCCTCTCTTCCTCCTTTCCATTGGGATCAATTCGATAACAATAACAATTATTGTTAATATTATTATTATTATTATTAATTATTATTATTATCTATGGATGTGAAACCTGGACATTAACAAAGGCAGATAGTAAACAAATAGAGGCTGCTGAAATGAAGACGTTGAGAGCAATAGCAGGATATCAAAGAACCGATAAAAAGAAAAACGAAGATATAAGAACAGAACTTAATATATTTAATCTCTGTGAAAGAATAAAATATTATCAAAATGCTTATCTTCAGCACGTATTACGAATGAATGAACAGCGCATACCAAGAATAATGTATAATTATAAACCAAAAGGGAGTAGAATGTTGGGAAGACCATTGAAGAGATGGAAGGACCAATTCGACCTATAATGAGATCGGAACAGGTCATTGGGCTTAATCCTTGTTGTTGATTATTATTATTATTATTATTATTATTATTATTATTATTATTATTATTATTATTATAACAAGAGGAGCCGTGATCTGAGAGAGATGAATTGTACTGCGGATGATTGGAAAACTTTAGCTCAGGATAGGAATTTATGGAGACATGATATTCATGTGGCCATGAACCTCCGGATTCGATAGTGCCAGTGAGTTAGTTAGTTAGTTTTTCTTCACTATTATTGCAATCCATTCCATACAAATTCAAACATAGGCCTATTTAAAAAAGTGAAAAATGTCAAAGAATATCAGTTATGAAATACATGTCACTCTATATACATTTTTGGGACGTCCTTAATGACCTATTGTTTAGTGAAACCGTCTGTGTTGAATGTGTTCGTTAAATGGGAACACTAAAACGTAATCTGCGGTCGCCAGTCGGTTCACAGCGACCACACACACACGCACAGTGGATGAATTCGATTTGGAATCCCGCAAATGACAATAAACATCACCACGTATATCTCAGAACAATGGAATTTCTCGTAACCCTACACTCCCCATTCCAATTTTTTCCCCCGTTGTGTCTGATCCTCCGTTCCTTGGGGGTTCCTCACAATGTATTCAAATTCAATACTTTTTTGTATCATTTGTGCCCCTGGCTGATATCTGCGTATGACAACAAAAATACAGATTACGATACATGGAGTGTCAGTCAATATGTTTTCTATTGCAGATGCAGGGAACATACCGTATTGCTTTCTATTGGAAGTGAAGTGAAATTCAACATTCAGTATTATTTTATTATAAACCTTGGAATATCCTACGCTTAAATAAATTAAATATGTGTTTTATTTTTAGTTCAATAATTTAAAAGAGAATTAGAGAGTAAATTAATGGCTTAGACCACTGTTGAACCTTAGCATTTCCATTGCATTTTATACAGGGTGATTCTGTACGAGCTTGCAAATATAAAACAGGACATGGGTATGTTCCACTGAACAATTTGAGGGGAACCTAGGGTCCGAGAAGCCAGCCTAAGGTGATATGGAAGTAAACTTATCTTTCAAATTAATATGTAGTGTTTTTATCTATATTATTTATCAGTTAATTAATTATTGGTGAAGGAAGAAAATTAATTGGAATGTTAAATTCAGTGATATGGAGGGAAAATATAAAGAAAACCAAGACATTGATATTTAAATAATTAGTACAAAGTGTTATGTTGTTTGGTGCAGAGATCTGGACTTTAGGTAGACAACAAGCAAAAACATATTGACAACAGAGATGGATTTTTGGTAAAGAGCTTCAAGAAAATCTGGAAAGGAGAACATTCGGAACCAGAAAATTAAAAAAATAATTAATGTTAAAGATATTATTGAAGTAATAGATGAACGAAGATTGAAATGGTAAAAAAAAAGTGTCCTGCTATCCTTAATAAAAAAACGCATTTCTGCCGTTTCTATCTTCCTTTTTCCAAATTTATTTAATGTCCAGTTTTCACTTCCGTGTGTTAGGAGCGGGATTGCCAAGACCTAAATCTAATCATTGTGTCTTTCCTGGTTTTATTAAGCAAGGTTCTTTGAATTGTGCCACACATATGCTGAAACTTGGATAATATATTTCTGTGTGTGTTTGATGCTTTGGCTGAATTCAAATACCTAGGAACAATAATCACAAATAGGAATGAGATGCACAAAGAAATTAAACATAGGCTCAATTCTGGAAATGCGTGCTTTTATGCATTGCAGAGACTCTTGATGTCCCAACTCCTTTCAAAAAACGTTAAACTGGAAATATATAAAACTAGCGGATGATAACGTTCCACAACAATATATTACTAATATCTTCAACATCTATAAAGATAATGAAATCTCTGTTAAACAAGATGGCAAATTATCTTCTTGGGAAAAGATCAGCACTGCAGTAAGACAGGGATGTGGACTTTCACCGGTGCTTTTCATTATAATATATATGAATAAATTGATAAACGAATGGAGGAAACACAACGAGGATATATACCCATCAATAGGAGCCTCAAACTCGATGCTATTCTTTTTGCAGACGATTTAGCTCTTCTGGCACTTTCCGAAAATGATTTGCAACGATCAATTTATAATTTACAAAAAAACAGGTGCCAGATTTAATATGAAATATCAGTTAACAAAACTAAAATTATGGCATTTCATGGGAAGGGCCACATACAAAGTAAAATCTGTCTCCAGAATAAAATTTAGAGAGATCTAATCATAAGTAATGCCACGAGTGATTTCCAAATTATCGATAAATTCACGACTCACGAAGTGAGGAGTGAATTTATCTAGAGAATTTGGAAATCAAGAGTGGCATTTGTTAGGACTATTTAACGAATAAAATTAAGCTGTTTACTCACAAATCATTATTTAACTATAGTTATTTTAAAATATTTATATATTTAATGTAAACGGTGATGTTTGAAAACAAATGAGAACGATAGGTACGCTTCTACTGCTTCATTTGTTTATCACTGCAACCAGATCATACTATTTATTGCCAAAGGAACGCAATATTGTAAGGAGGAGCTTTCTTTAATATGGTAATCATAACACTGATAAATATTTGGTGAAACACGATTCTGATTGGTTGTAAAACAGAAATCATTGAAACGTGATTGGTCATTGACTCCCATTTGGGGCATGAGTTAAATAGTCAATTTAAATATCTTGGATATTATCTCTCTATCTGGGATGAAAAAGATATCCCTGAAAAAATTACTAGTTATAATAAAAGTTTAGGAATTATTAATCAAGTTATGAAACCATCCCTTGCACAAAAAAAAACACCAGATTACGTTTATATAACACTTTGGCTAGACCAGTGTTGACCTATGGTAGTGAAGCATGGACACTAAAAAGACAACATGAAAGCAGAATAACGGCTTGTGAAATGAGATTCATGCGCAGAACAGCGGGTTACACCAGATGGGATCGGAAAAGGAACACCAATATCTTAAAAGAATTGAAGACTTACGCCAATTTTGGAATATATTAAACAGTACCAACTAAATTGGAAACACCATCTTGAAATAATGAGTTCAAATCGGATCTCCAAAGCTGTTTATAATTATATACCAAGAGGACGAAGATCACTGGCCGTCCTATGAAAATTTTCTATAGGATCGTAACAGGCCTGGCCTAATACTTGGAAGGAAGAAGAAGATTATTCTACCAGTTATATTACATGGATGCGAAACATAGACTCTTACTTTAAGGGAGGAAAGGAGATTACGGGTATTTCAGAATAAAGTTCTTAGGAAATGTTTGGACCAAAGAGAGATGAACGGACAGGTGATTGGAGAAGACTGCATAACAGCGAATTACATGGTCTTTATAGGAAGCCAGATATAATGAGAACAGTTAAGTCTAGTAGACTGCTATGGGCAAAACGTGTGGCACGAATGGGGGATGAAAAACGTGCATGGAAGCTTCTTGTAGGAAAACCAGAGGGAAAACGCCCAGTTGGTAGACCAAGAATGAGGTGGGAGAATAACATTAACTATGATTTGAGGGAAGTAGATTATACAGGGAATGATTGGAAAGCATTAGCTCAGGATATGGATGTATGGAGAGCTTATGTCCGTGTGGCCATGAACCTACGGGTTCGATAGTGGCAGTGAGTAAGAGTAAGATGTTTCTCTTTTTCATATGATAATAACCATCCTAGATGGTTGAAATATCTATTATTACTAGTAAACAATTATGAAAAACAAACGCTTAAATGGTATGGCCATGCACAAGAATGGAAAATGAAAGATGGCCAAAAAATATATACCAATGGTCACCCCCTGGAAGAAATAAACGTGGCAGACCAAGATGGAAATGGAAAACCTACGTCAGAACAATAATGGAGGATAGGAATTTGGAAGAGGGAGATTGGAATGATAGAGATAAATGGAAACTGAAGACGGCAAACCTATAAGTGGGGGAAAGCCGAAGAAGAAGAAGAAACAATTATTAAACGACTGTTTTTTTATAAACATGTTGTTGGAAATTTTAACTGAAGAGGGGATAAAGTTAGAAAGAGGTTTTTTGGGATAGTTGAACTAAATGTCTTGGGACGTCATTTATGTTCTTAAAGGGCTGTTTAGTGAGATACTGGGACCAGCGTCTTCACAGGGAAAGGCGGTTGTTAGAAGCCACTTTAGTCGACAGGCTTGGTTAGATAAATCTGTGTTCAGAAAGTGACCAGAACCTCCTCCTCCTCACTCCTCGTGACGTCACAGAGCTCGTTATAAACTTCTCCTCTACTGCACTCCTGTCCAAGCAAGACAACCAACCAAACTGAACGGACACCGTCACTATTATGTCTTCCTTATTATCATGTTATCACCAAAGTCCAGGTTTCCATGCAAATCCACGTCATTATAATATCAATTTGCAACAGTAATCACTAAGGCTAGGATTTTTATGTAATACCCGGCGTGCACTGCAGCGCCTAAATAAGTGAAAATGAATGTGCTTTTATGTTTAGTTGAATAAGTAAAAGGGAAAATAACTAAAATTAATGTGTTTTATGTTCAATTAAATAAGTAAAAGGAAAAATTTATATCGTAATTATTTATAGACACCCCGTGCTGTTTGCCTGGCGTTGTCCGGGAATCTACTCATCCCGATCTTATTGGCATAAATGAGCTGAAAGTCGAAAATAATTAACTTCTT
This sequence comes from Diploptera punctata, assembly GCA_030220185.1. Taxonomy (NCBI): domain Eukaryota; kingdom Metazoa; phylum Arthropoda; class Insecta; order Blattodea; family Blaberidae; genus Diploptera; species Diploptera punctata. Next base: position 184 of record JASPKZ010002204.1, on the reverse strand, counting down.
ATGATTAGTTGAATAAGTAATATGAAAAATAATTATAAATGTATATCGTAATTATTTTAAGATTCCCGTGCTGATTATCCGGTGTTGCCCGGGAATCTACTTATCTCGATCTTCTTGGCATAAATGAGCTAAGAGACAAAATTCGTTATTGTGAGTTATCCGTAAAAAAATACCCGCCATGTGC
>JASPKZ010002203.1:0-43608 GCA_030220185.1 Diploptera punctata | reverse complement strand
CAAGTATGAGGTCGGAACAGACCTTAAGGTCTAATCCTTGATGCTGATGATGATGTTGCTGAGATTCAGGCGCCTTCACTATGACAACAGATCGTTACCCAACTGAGCTCTATGCACTTTTTAAGGCTGATTGTGTTTAATTTAAAAAAGAACACAGAATTTAATTTTATTTTAGAAATGCCTTTGAGAGAGTAAATCGTTACAAACTAAGGAAGATGATATAAAACAAGTTGAGACAGTTACATTACTGGTAGCATATAGACAACATCACCTTCAATATTCAGTATCACTAAATGGACGGCGTTATTCAACAACCGGGTATGCACCATCATCTAAATTCCGAGAAAAATACGTTTAAAGTTTTTTTTAACTCTAGCAAGATCTATTTAATTATTTGTGACTTGATAATCACTTATATGATAATACAGTATATACTGATTGGTACTGTATCAGTAAAAACAGTTATGTTTATTCTACCGGTCAATATTTCAATACTACATTTGATGTAATGAGAATGGTGTGATAATCGTTCTGCATCAATCAGTTAAGCGCCACAAGGTGGCGTTTACACTGTCGATGCGTATTAGTATGGGATATTTTATTATGTATCAATCAGCCAAGCGCCAAGGGAATACGTATGCACTGCTGATGTAAAATAATATATCACAATGTTAGTAGTGTTTGTTTGCACAATACAGTTATTATTGATATCTTGTTTTGTAATATTCATACGCATTACATTGTGAAATGTGCGGGTTAAATTAATAATATAAATCCAATTTATTCATACAATTATAATATATACAAAAAAAACACATAAAAACGAAAGAAGCATGTGGTAACAATGTTGTATACCTTGGAGTAAAACATCGATAGACGTCCGTCAACTTTCTCACTAAATGTTTATTTTGAACTGCAATACGTTATGCACAGGTAACTGTAAGTAAATAATACAAATAATTTATCTCATATTTTAATACGAATTATTCTCATTGAAAATCTATATATCTATATATATATATATATATATATATGAAAATTGTCATTGAAGAAAATTAGAAAGAGATACACTTTTTATTTCACAAAAAAAAAATAGAACGGATTTTACTAGCTGATGACCAGTGGACCTCCTAACTCCGTCGCCTATTACGATGAGCTCTGAATTGCCAAGCGCCTGATTTGTTTAAATATTTATGTTTATAAAATAGGAGTATATGGACTTCACGCGCGACAAATACGCACCTGCAGTGAGGCAGAAGTTGCCTTCACATTTTCAGGGCAGCTCTTATAAACTATATCTAAATTTTTCTGAGCCTTGGATGTCATTATAACAATACAAATTTTGATTCTCTGATAATTATGGCCACGATTTTAGAAACAAAATATGAAATTATTGTAGTGACACGGGTCCTTTATAAGTATACAAAGTTGCAGGTCGATCCAATGTTCCTAAGTGGGTGAAAATCGTGTTCAAAGATTCCGTTACATAAATACAAAGACACTTTTTTATTTTCTGATGATTCTGGCCAGGAATTTAGGAAATAAATATGAAATTATTGTATTGTCACGGGTCCTTTACAAGTGTACACAATTTCAAGTCGATCCAATTATTTTAAGTGGGTGAAAATCGCGTTGAAATATTCAGTTACATAGATAGATAGATAGTTACAGGTCAAGCTAATATAAAGCGTATAAAAATAAATCGCAAGTATCTCGTTTAGTTGCGCAGAGCTACGTCACATATTGTTCTCTCATTCAACCTGCAAACAAAAACACGCGACATAAGTAATTTGTTACAATCACTCTCGAATGTTGTTTCATTATAAACCCAACTCAAAATACATGATTCGCTTTAAAAAATAATATTTAAGCAGCGAGTAGTGTATACGGCATGTCCTAGGTTCAAACATCAATAAAACTCTCCCACATTGTTTTAGTGTTCAAGACAAATGTTGGTCAGTTCCACAACCGTTACAGCTGGTTTTCCTACTCTGTAGTCGATACAGTTGTACCTACCGCAATTACGAGTGGTACTAGTAGTCGCATACTGGCCGAAATTACATGAGAAAATGTATTCCCGTCAGCTCTACACCAAGTCATGATGATACAAACCTCTCGGTTACGACGCGGCTACAGCGTTTTTAAATATATATATATATATATATTATTATTATTATTATTATTATTATTATTATATTATTATTATTATTTAATCTGCCAATTTCATTCCACCATTTCTCCATGCTCATCTCATCCATTTCGTTCATCTGCCCCAGTGATGGTGCGACGATAGTAGTGTTACCAGGACAGTTTAACGCACCACTAGTGAGTGTCACACACATACTAAACATGGCGAACATGAAAATTAGCATTATGATGACCCGATATGTAAGGACCTTAAAGTGTCCTGGCATTTATCTTACAGGTGAGGAAAAAAAAACCTGAAAAAAGAAGCTCTAATATGACATTTGTCATGACCGGAGTCCGCTGCGTACGAGGCAGCACCGCTACACCTTCATACTAACAGGGGAGATATGAATAAAAGTATGGATAAGTTATATATACACTGGCGGACACGGCAGATGTTCAATTCTCGTGTCAGGGCCGGTCGATAAAAATATAAATTAATTTTTATCTTAACATTCACTAATTTATAAATTAGGAAGAAAACTCCTCACTGCCATCTGTTGTGGGTCAAGAAACGTGCATTATGACGTCACATTGTTGTGGCGCGGAATATGTCGGTAATGCAGATAACTACACATCTGATATAAAAATCCTATAACCCGATCGCAGCGCCACCTACCGGGTCCAGTTATGAATTTAAATCATCCAGGGACCCATTCAAACGCAAAAAAAAAAAAAAAAAAAAAAAAAAAAATCGGTGCCGTCGTTTAGGCAGTTTTTACTTTCGGATTTCAAGTATACCTCCACTTCTAATTGTCTGATTTCGCTCACTTTTAGATAATACCTATCTCGGTTTATTTTAATGGATTGTACTGAGTTTCGTTATGAAAATCGAAAAATGTGACCGCAAAAGCGATTTTTAAATTTTCACTTCAGGTGACTCCTATACCTAATGGTTTTAGAGGGTCCAATTGAGAATTTAACCATCGATGATCCAATCAGAAACAAACAAAAAAATTCATTAAACTCGACCCAGTCGTTCAGGAGGAGTAGAGTGACAAACACATGTATAGTATATATATATATATATATATATATATATATCCGTCCATAGTAATTTTGTCCGAGGGCAGGTATTTCATTGCAATCATAGCATTTTCATGCTATGCTTTGCAGCTTTACTAGGGAATTATAGGTGTGGTAGGTTCCCGTTGCTTTCCACACCGGAGAGAGAAGACGATAATGATAAGGGTTATGATTATGGTCGGATGATTTTAGGAGACAGTTGCGCCCTAAGCTTCCTGACATTTATCTTACAGGTGAGGAAAATCCCCCAAGAAAACCTCACCCAGGAGCTTGTCCCGACCCGAATCGAACCCGGGTCCACTGCGTGACAAGGCTTATATATATATCGGGGATTTTGCTTACCTCTAAGACAAATGTCAAGAAGCTTAGGACCAAACGGTCCTCGAAAATCATCCAGGCATCATCATCATCATCATCATGCTATTTTACCGGTGTTGAAATCAACGGGAAGCTACCACACGTCCTTAGTAAACTGCAAACGTAGTATGAAAATGCTATGATTGCAGTGAAAGACCTGCCGTCGGGTGGAATTACTATGGATATATATACAGGACGTTTCAGTAAAAGTGTGCAAAAATTAAACAGCGCATAGGGGGTGCTCCACTGAACAATTTGCGGTAGGGAACCTGGGATCCGAGAATTCAGTTTAAAGAGATATGGGAATAAACACATGACTGATTACGTTTTGTATTTACATTAGTTACAGTTAATTTACAAACACCATCATTGATACAATTAACGTCACTTGGAAGAGTTGCTCAAAGTGACGGCCACCAACCTCAATGCAAGCATGACATCGGCGTAAAAGATTCTGCCGCACCCTTAGAAATATCCCTGGTGTAGTTTGAATTACATCACAGGCAGCTACAACCCTGATATTTAATTTCATGTCCGTTTCAACTGGGGTCTCAAACCCAGGTGACTTTAGATATCCCCATACAAAATAATCAAGACCATTGGATAGAGCCTGCCCTTCCAATCCAGCGGTCAGGAAATACAGCATTGAGATGGTTACGGACATCCACAGTGAAGTGAGGCGGTGCACCGTCATGTTGTATCCACATTCTTTCACGATCAGCCAAGGGTACGTCCTCCAACAACTCAGATTCAACTCTTGGCAGGAACTTGAAGTATCGGTAGCCATTCAGACGGTCAAGTAGAAGATATGGCCCAATAAGATTGTCGTACAATACCGACCCAAATATTCATAGCAAATCGTTCTTGATGGTGTGACTTTGGTACAGCGTGAGGGTTTTCTTCATCCCACACATGCTATTCCTGCTGTTCGAAATACCATCACGATGAAATGAGGCCTCGTCAGTAAACAGCACGCACTGGAGGTAATCTGGACGATCAATCCATAAGTCCTTAAACTGGCTTCTCTGATCATAGTTTCCCATCTCTAATTGTCCAGTAGAGCATCCCCTATGTCCTATTTAATTTTTGCACGCTTTCACTGTAACACTCTGTATATACTCGCGCTATGTGACCTGGAAGTTAAGGTTTCCTCGAATTAAGAAGAAATTAATATAAAAACGCATGGTATTTGGAAACAAAGGAAACAGGGAAAAGCTGGGAACAAGTGAAATGGCAGGCTGCCCTATGTTCCACTCAGGAAATAAGGAGATGAAGATATGGAAACAAAATGCATTCATTGTATAAACTTAGGGCCTTCTAGGTCAGTAGAACAGTGGACAGATTTACGAATGTGTAGTCAGCCATTTGCAGTGTTATTTATAACAATGTAACAAATGAAAGTCATGTCCCGCAGTCCACGAGACACAACTGTTCTAGCTTCAGTTACATCACAATAATTAAGAATACATTTTTTGTAACTTGCAATTACTTATTTTTTATTTATCATTATACCCACGCTGAAAAGGTCGAAGGCGATAAGCCACACGAAAAAAAGTACCTTGGTCGAAGAGTTCCGATTTTTCACTATAAAATTACAACCGTCAAGAAACGCGGACATGGGTTCCACTGCAGGAAAATTTTGCGGGAATAAAGTAGTCCGCTATTCGGTTCTCCGGGCGGGAAATGTTTCAGGAAATCCATAGCAAAGACTAATGTCGTGCTATCTCCTCTCAAAAACATTAAACTGAAAATATGTAAAACTGCTATTGTCCCAGTTACATTATATGGAACTGAAACTTGGACTTTTACTATAAGGAATGAGAAAAGATTACGATTATTTGAAAATACGATTCTTAGAAAATGTTTGGGCCAGAGACAGATAAACAGAGAGGCGAATGGAGAAGATTACATAAGAGTGAGCTATATGATATTTATGGGAAGCTAGTAGACTGCGGGTTGACAGGACATGTGGCACGAATGGGGAATGAGAAGCATGGAAATCTCATGTAGGAAAAACAGAGGGAAAGCGCTGAAGTAGATAGGCCAAGAATAACATTGTGGGAGGTGAATGTATGTCTGCGATGCCATAAACCGACGATTGCCTGCTAATAAAAAGGAAGGTAAAAAATTGCACAACGCAAGACAATATCATGAAGACAATATCATGATTACTTGAGCGCTTTCCATGCCACATGTCCTGCCCAGATACTGAATAAGGGGAGGCTGGAATGAAGTTAAGAACAGAGTGGGAAGGCGCCTCTTAACTAGGTGCTATGTTGCCAACAGGAACACAGAAACATATGTTTGACAGTTGGTTGTAATTACGAAGAGTTGACATTAACACTATGTGTACATCCCAGTGGACACGCTCGCCTCTAGTTCCGAGATCTGTGTAATCAAATTCGACCGAAGTCAGTGGATTTTTAAATAAGTAAAAGTCCGTCACATAGGAAATCTGGTTTTTCTTTCTGTTGTTTGGTCTTAAAATGAAGAAGTTATGCCAACTTGGATAAACTTGTCGGATTGGAGTGAAAACCAACCATTCATAACATTAATTTATATCTTTTTCATATTTTTGTATAATTTGACAAATTTTCAATGATTTACAATGACTCATTTTCGATTACTTTATTTAAAATATTTAAACAAATAAATAAACAAGATACATGGTATGGAAGTTTTGAAGAAGTGGCTGAATTCATATTCCTAGCAGCAATAAATACTAACAGGAATGAGATGCAGAAATACATGCTATTATACACTATAGGGACTCTATGTGGATCGGTGAAATGTTATTATGTTAAAGGTTTTCCTCGGGGTGTTCTCCCGTTTCCTCTGCCACAATTTTATTCCACCATTTCTCCATACTCATCTCATCCATTTCGTTTCATTAGGTTCACCTGCTCCCGTGATGGTCGGTGATTCACCCCTCGACCCGACATCAGCTGAGGACGTCCCACAAAAAATTCTGTAAATGGTCGATAAAAACCTCATTCAAATCGGTCAAGTAGTTTTTGAGTGCATAAAGACTCGCACTCATAGGGATGGCAACTCACCATGTTTACACAATCTTCCAGTTTTACATTACGTGGACTGTACACCTTATCAGCCCTGTAACGCAATATAAGTGTGTCCCGTAGAATCACTACTACAAACAAATACAAATATCTCGTCACTCTGTGAACTTATAAACATGTTTCTCATCTTGTTTTACGTGGAAACTCTCCAAGTTTGATAACAATGAAAATTATGACTCTAGCGCGCGTGAATTAAAATGGCGGAATTCACGTCACAGCAGAGAGTGAAATGTTGTTATTATTACTACAGAGGAATGTGTTGTTCCTTTGGACCGCGATAACATGGAACCTAATAGATTACAAACAAAATTATTAATAAACTACGTTTTATCAGGCAATTAGAGTAAATAGTAAACAAAGATAAACGTTTTAAAAAAACTGTATTACCGAATTACAAGGGAGTGAAGATTTCTTCCCACATTTCCATTGATCTTATCTAGTGGAGACCAACTAATATATATATATATATATAGACCGATGTCCTTAGACAAAGGGACGCATCTTAACTCTTTTGTTTTAATTTTAGGTATTTCTTACCATATTAATGTTTAGCGGTCCATTTACTAAGCTAAACAGTGCCGGTGGTAGCATTGCTGCTGATAGGGCTACCCATGCCGGACTGGTCGAAGGTGATAACCCAGACAAAAAAAGTATCTTGGTCGAAAGAGTGACGATCTTTCACCGTAAAAATACAACCGTCAAGAAATGCGGACATGGGTTCCACTGGGGTAAAATTTTCCGGAGGTCAAATAGTCCCCCCTTTCGGTTCTTCGGGCGGGGACTACTTCAGGGAACCCATGCCAAAGGCTCAAACACAGGGACATTTAAGGGAGGAAAGGAGATTACGAGCATTTGAGAATAAAGTACTTAGGAACATTTTTGTACCAAAGAGAGATGAACAGACAGGTGAATGGAGAAGACTACATAACTGACTGACTGACTGATTTGTGACAGTGACCTAGCACTGTCCAGAGTGCTAATTTTGGAGCCTATGTTTGCTCCCTGATAGCTAATTATTGACTTGCATTCTATAAAGGGTTTGTTGTGCTGTCCCTAGCCTATATGGCGATTTATTGGAGCTGTTTTGTGCAATTTTCATGTGACGTATTGTTGAGTGATGAAGATGCGATCACTCATTTGCACGGGGCATCAGAAACCACTAGTCTGACGAGCTAGGCTCAAGTCAGAGGCGTGGAATGAGCCACTCCGTACATTGAGCAAACGTAGAGCTTCATCTCTGGGAGAAGCACCATGTTGGCGTTACTGTTAGTTAAATATGTTTCGGTGTAGTACGCCGCTGTTGCTGTTGTCCTATATTGCGAACAACAGGATTCGTGTGAGTAGTTATAGCCGTAGCCATGCCATCCACACGTTCCTGCACTAGTTCCTCAATATAGGGAAGGTTTGCAGCTCTGTGAAGCTCAGTTATTCTTGTGTACCGAGGGGCCGAAAATATAACTTTAAGACATCTGTTTTGGATTATTTGCAATTTTCTTTTGTGTGTACTTGCAAAGGATACTCCAAGCTTCGCAACCATATAGCAACATACTACGTATTATAGCCACGTAGAGGGTGACTTTTATTTTGGTGGATAATTTGTCCGACCTGAAGAATGGATATAGTATACCGATTGCGCATTTGCTTTTTCAATAATGCGTTCGGTATGAATTTGGGATGTTAGACGTTGGTCTAAGTGAAGACCAAGATACTTGACCACGTTCTAAAAACGGAGATATTGTGCTCCAAGATTAATTGGAAAGTCTGGAATGGCATATGTTTTACGGAACAGGATTTGTTGCGTTTTAGCTGGATTGATCTGGATGTTCCAAGTTTGGAACCAGGAATGAATGTGATCTATGGCTTGTTGGAATGTCTGGATGCGTCTGTTAAAGCCGCGGAAAGAAGCTTGGTAGAATATACAAGTGTCATCAGCATACGTTGCCAGATGGACTTGTGGAGGTGACGGTAAGTCTGATACATATAGGGAATATAATAGGGGTGACAGGACAGCTCCCTGTGGAACACCCGCTAGTTGAGATTTGTGGTTAGATCTTGATCCTCTTACAGAAACGTAGAAGTTTCTGTTTGTTAGATATGAAGATAACATTTTGACAAGTGGTGCCGAAAAGTTAAATTTAATTAATTTGTATATAAGTCCATTTATCCAGGTCGTGTCAAACGCCTTCTCAATGTCCAAAAATAGTGCTAATGTTGTTCGTTTTGCATTGAAACCTGTCACAATCCGATCAACCAGTCTCGCTAGTTGAAGAGGAGTGCTATGAGAATTCCTAAATCCGAATTGATGTGTAGGAAGAAGGTTTCTCTCCCGTACTTCATATTTAAGTTTCTTCAGAATTAGTCTTTCTAATAGCTTTCCAAGAGTAGGCAGCAGACTAATTGGTCTTAGATTTTCAGGCTTCGATGGATCTTTTCCTGGTTTCGGGATAGTGATGATTTTAGCCATTTTCCAAGAGTTTGGAAAGTGGTTAAATTGGAAGCAGTATTTGAAAATTGTTAGGAGAAGGATGAGTGCTTTATTTGGGAGATGCTTTACAGCAAGGTTAGGGATTTTATCTGTACCAGTCGCACACGAGGAGCGAAGAGTACTGATATGGTGTCTGAGGTCTGTGACATGTATGTCAGGACGCTCTTGAGGGATTGGTGTAGCCAGGAAATTTGCAACTGTGTTATTAATCTCATTTGCGTGTTCTGGAGTCATCAGCTCGTATGGTGTGAATCGATTGGCAAGATTATCTGCAAGCAGTTGGGCTTGATCATAAGGATGATAAGCCCATCCAGCTTGAGTCTTTAAAGCAGTTGGGGCACTAGGTGCCCTGGCATTTTTAATCCTTTTGATTATTTGCCAGGGAGGAACCTTATTCAGATTGTGTTCCGAAAGAGATTTCTCCCAGATTGAAATTTTGATTTCCTGCAATCGGTTCTTCACCAGTCGTGCATAACGATTGTAATTTCTTTTGAGTGCTTGATCTCCAAATTGTCGGTATAGTTTGAGGAATTGGCGTTTCATTTTTAGGTAAAGGTTCAAGGTGTGATCTGGAGCATTAGGATTTATGGTTGTCTGTGTGGAAATTGTTGACTATTGGAGAGCCGTGTGTACTGTGGCTTGGAAGTTGAGGATGGTTTCTTCCAGCTCGTCTGCATTTGTGATGTGTAGGCGTAGATTTATCCAGCGTGTAAGAAGATGTGAGTGTTCTGACCAGTCTGTATCTGTTGTATGTACTCGGAAGGGAGGAGTTAGAAGGCAAGTGGTATTGAGGTTAAAGAGGATTGGTGTATGGTCAGAGTTGAGGACACCAGGGAGGGTGGTTATGAAGGGAGAGAGTTGTACATTTTTTGTGAGGGCTATATCAAGTATATCTGAACTTAAGCCATGGATATAATGACGGAAGAAAGTGTGCTCTCTTGGTGCTGAAATTTCAATGTGTTCCTGTTGACAGTAATTATGTAAATTATACCTGAAGGTTTTCGCACTCGACAGTTCCAGAAAGTATGTTTGGAGTTGAGGTCTCCTGCGAGTAGAAATCGCTGAGAGAGGGACGTTAGGGCGTTGAGATCATGTCGAGTGAGGAGTTTAGCTGTGATTTATAGACTGAAGTTATGAGAATATCTGCATTTTGGGAGATGGGCAGGTAGATTCCAGTGGCTTCGAGAAATTGTAGCCTGGGCAGATCAGCTACTCGATGGCCAATGGACTTTTTAATGCAGATAGCTGTGCCACCAAGAGGAGCGTTAAGTCTATCATTACGATAGATGAAGTAATCTGGAAGCTTGAAGCGTTGATTTGGCTTAAGGTGTGTTTTATTTAGAAGGGCTATGTCAATGTTATGTGCTTTAAGTGTTATCTCCAGTTCTTGGGCTTGTGAGATTAAACCATTAGCAATAAATGCCATGACATTGAGTAAGGACCGTTTGAAATTATCCATTGGTCCCGAAACATATAGGCCTAGTAACTATTTGTCAGAGAAGCTGGAGACGTTCCTGCGACGATTGCATCCGGTTAAATATAGGCTGCATCATCTGGATTATCTCCTGCATCTGTCCAGTAACGTTTTCACTTTTTCGGTCGTCTGGGGTGAAACAGTGTTTTGTTGTGCGTTCTGTTTCCGCACAGGGTTTACAATATTACTATACGATATTAGTGGATTTATTTTCTTGGACGTGAATGTCTGTACCGGTTTCTCAGCTGCGGGTTTTTTGTTCCTAAGATAAGCTTGTTGCGCTGCCTCATATTTCGGACATCCGCGATATGAGGCAGGGTGTCGTGTTTGTTGACAATTTGCGCATTTTAGGAGCGAGGTGTCACTTCTCGCTAGATCGCGTTGTGGACAATTTTTGTGACTGTGCTCAAGAGAGCAGATTACGCATTTAGGTGTGAGATTGCATCCCGCAATGGTGTGGTTGAAGCGTTGGCAGCGGTAGCACTGTTTCATGCCAGATTTCGGCCGATAGGATTCGACTGACACGACAGTGTATAATAGTTTATTTAGATTATAGATTTCTTTATTATTTTCGGTGTTGTCGAGTTCGACAATGAAGAGTGGCATTTTCTGAGTTACTGTATCGACTATTTTAGTGAGTTGTCTCACTGAACGTACATTGTATCCTATGGAGATCAATTCTGTCTTGATCTCCTCAGGAGACACTTTTGTTGGTAGACGACGTAACATGACTCGAATAGGCTGTTCGTTCTTAGGTTGGAAAGTGTAATACTGCCTGGTACCAGCCTTTAAATATTGAATTACAGCATTGTAGTCCTCCATTGTTGGGCAGTAGTATCGGATTCCTTCTGGAGTAACTATTACCTTGGGGTCATTTTTCATCACAAATTTTATTTCTTTATTAGTTTGGAATATGTTCTGATGTCCTAAGACCGTGATGGGTGGGGGTCTAGTTGAATTTATACGTGCTCTAGGAGGCTGCTGTGTATTATCTGACGTAGCATTAGGTTCAGTTGATTCTACTGTTGATACAGTAATTGAGTTATTCCTGCTATAGACTATTTCAGGATTTTTCGGCATTTTGGGTTGAGGTTTCGTGTCAGTCGTAACCTTGGTGCGTGGAAGGGTCTTTTGAGCCTCTGGAGTGGTCACAGTAGGTCGCTCTTCCTCTGACAGAATTGAAAATCTGTTGGAAGTAGCTACCTCCGAGTGAACTTTTTCTCTTACAGGCATGCGGTTCGTTTCCTTGTTAATGGTTGCCATTTCTGGTTCGTTAGTGTTCCTACGCTTCTTTGCGTCTTTCTGCGCGGCCTGACCGACACACAGAAGGTGCGTTTTTTGTGAGACCTCTTGCATATGTTCAAGCAGCCATTCGAAATACTTAGATGGCTCATTAACATCCCGGAATTTATTTTGCACTTCCGCGATGCATGCCTGTGAGAGCTCGTAAGCAGCCACAGAACGATCCACTTCTGGGAAGGTGCAAAAAAGTTAATTTGTAAATAAATTATGTTTCTGACTTGCGATGTAACCTGTACGTACTTTGATCCAGGTTTAAACTTTTGCTTTTCAATGTATGTTTCAAAAGCAGTCAAGTATTCTTCCAATAATGGATTCGTTCTATACTCCAGAGTCTCCATTTCAACGTCACTTAGTTGTAGACCCGATGCCGTATTGCTTGGTGAGGCCAAGACTTAGTCCAAGACACGGTATACAACAATGAAAATGAAATGCACATTCACTCTCTTACCTTGTGTTATGTTGTTCACTATTTGCGCTTATTTTTTTCACTTATTTGCACTTTAAACCCTTTACAGGCGCACTTAGGCCCTTTAGGCCCACTATATAAATTTCACTAACTGCACAGAACTGCACTTGGTACGTACTAGGACCACTGATTTAAATTTTTTTATTTAACTTTCTTGTAGAATAGTCAGCCAGGACGGATATTGCACTGCAGCGTTCTCTAAGACGTCCGTGTTGCAGGAGACCACTTCTTCGATGTTACCATGTTGAAAGCTGGCTGTAGAATGATAGACTACATAACAATGAACTACATTGTATTTATAGGAAGGCAGATATAATAAGAACAGTTAAATCTCGTAGACTGCGGTGGGCAGGACATTGGCATGCATGGCGAATCAAAGACGTGAATGGAAGCTTCTTGTAGGAAAACCAGAGGGAAAACGCCCAGTTGGTAGACCAAGAATGAGGTAAGAGAATTACATTAACTATGATTTGATGAAGTCGATTATACAGGGGATGATTGGAAGGCATTATCTCAGAATAGGGATGTATGGAGAGCTTATGTCCGCGCGGCCATGAACCTACGGGTTCGATAGTGCCAGTGAGTAAGTAAGTAAACAGTCGTATCTGTATAGAAAGTCACGAAGACGCTAATAAATAAGATTTAAGCAAAAACAGCGTTTCATTATTTCCTAAGTTATTTAATATTTTGACATAAGTATTAGTAAAAACGACATTAAGGTTAGTATTTGTATTCTTACCCTTTGCTCACACATAGATAAATGTCCACACGTTGATAAATGTCCACAAATTACTAACTTACCACATATGAAAATTTATTTTTACAGATTTGATCATAATTACTTATTAAACACCGGTATATCAATAATGTACATATTTTTATATTTTATGTAAAACTATATATTTGGTCTCTAAGAAATAATGTCCATAAGTAGAATATAATTGAAAACATCAGCATGAAAATATTACAATTGTGAATTGCGAGAGAACCCAGGTAGCCAATTGTACAGTGGAACACATCTTCCAAGCTACACAAGACCTGCTTAGATAAATAACATTCACTCGGCGCGATAAAAATAGAGAAAGATTCCACATTGCAAACCCTCAGTAATAGGAGAACGCCACGCTGTAGTGCAGTGGTACTCACTAGAAATTACAAGAGAGCCAAATATAAGAAACCGTATCTGTTCGACAGCCGCACCAAATTTCACAGTTCTCAGTCTTGGTAAAACGCAGCTTTTTTTTTTTACATTTATGGACAAAACACAATTACTGATTACTGTCATTTAATTTTTGTTAATAATTAATTGTTTATTATTATTATTATTATTATTATTATTATTATTATTACTATTATTACGGTACTGTACGTAATTTTAAGGCAACTTACAGTTGTGTAGATTACTGCCGTGACGTTGATGGTCGAACTCTGCTACTCTCCTGCACAATTTTGTCAATACGAGCTGGTTGATTTGCCACACATATCCGCAGCAGGTTTTCCAAGTTCACATTCGTGAGACGAGATCTATGTTTATCCTTGATGAACTTCATCTTACTGAAAGTCATTTCACAAACATACGTTGATCCAAAAAGACACAGAATTTTATATGCACACGACACCAAGTTTTCGAACTGTTTTTCTGGAACTGTATTCCAAAACTCCAAAATTGAATTCGTTTTTCGTTTCTCTTAAAAAGTACCTTCCAGTTCTGAATCCTGCTGGAGATCAATAAGTTCATTTTTTAGATTTCTAATCTCAGGACCAAAAATTGACAACCCAGTTACATCTGTTGTCGTTATTGACCAGGGATTTTCAACTAATTGAAATCAGTTTTGAAACTTTATAAAATCATTACATCTCGCGCTGAAATCATGGTGTAGTACAGTGAGCAATTCCATGAAGGGTTGCAAGTTTATTTCTTCCTCTGAATATTCTTCAATAAGATGTTGGAAACGTGGGAAACTAGTGAAATCATTATTACTAAGTTCTTCTGTTTACATTTTTAATTTTTCTTCTAAGGAAAAAAATGCACTTGTGAGCTGAGTAATAAGTTTATTTGTACCTTGCATCATTCAGTATTCCTGTTATGTCAGCTAGGAAGCCAACTTTTAACCACCATGAAGAAGAGTCTAATTCAGGGTTTTCTTTATCTCGTTTACTTAAAAAGAGTTTTTTTTTCATGGCGAAGATTAAAAAATCGTTCCAAAACTCTTCCTTTACTCAGCCACCTGACCTCACTGTGATAAATAACATCATCATACTGTGAATTAAGCTCTTTGAGATATTCTATGAATTGCCTATGATTTAGTTCACGTGATCTAATGGAATTAACAATGTTAATTACTTTCTTCATCACAGATCTGAATGTTTCGTCAAATTTAGCAGCAAGATTTTCTTGACGTAAAATGTAATCGTATGTTAATAAGTGGTCTCTATTTAAATGTTTTTAACAGAGAAATGAATCCTGTTTGACAACCTACCACTGAGGGACAACCGTCAGTGCACACTGATAAAAGTTTTTTTAGGTCAATTTTGTATTTGAAAAAAAAAGATTTAACTGCTTCAAAAGAATCTATTCCTGTCATAGGTATTCAGTTAAAAATTCTTCCTTTATAATCCTTATCTTATTATGATATTTAACAAACAGAAGCAACTGAGAGTTGGAACTAATATCTCTGGACGAATCCAAAGCAAGGCTGAAATAATCACATGTCTACAGACATTTCGTTAACTCTCGTAACACAAGTAGAATCGGAAAGTTGTAACTTTTGTATGTCACTTTTTATCTGTTTTGCATTTGGGAATTTACAAAATAATGTGTTACAAACGACTAGAAAACACTCCTTAAAAATCTCTGCATCGGCAAACGGTTTCATTTTGCGTGCTAAAATTTCTGCTACTTCATATGATGCTTTTGTTATCAATTTATTTTCACTTACGGTATCCAACATCATTTTCCTTCAGACACTATTGACATTTTTAATGTTTTTAGATTTTCTGCTCTCAATTTAGAATCTTTAAGATATTCGCACTCAAAATTTTAATGCACCGTTTTATAATGCCTATTAAGATTAAATTGTTTATAACCTTGAACTACGTCTCGACATAATAAACACATCGCATTGCCTTCCTCTTTAGCAGGTTTGAAGAAAAATTCATGCTCCCAAGTATCTTGAAAAACACTTCCTTCATCTTCGAGTTTTCTCTTTTTCCCTTTCGAAAAAACAAACCAGTCATTATTAAACACTGAAATTCACTTCACTTCAACTGATTAGGTAACACACAGTATCCAGTCGCTTGTTCATAGAAACTAAATTGCATAATATTTCATTGTGAAAGATTCGGACGACAATGTAGAAGTTTAAACGATTTTAAAAACAATTGTACACATATTCAAAACCAATAACACTAGCCAGGACAATGCATTGCATTGTTGAACACTTGCGGTACTGTACTGTTCAGAATGACACAGGGATATCCAAAGTTTTGTAGAATTTCAATAAAGATAATAAATATTTTATACTTACTTACTTACTTACTCACTGGCACTATCGAACCCGTAGGTTCATGGCCGCGCGGACATCAGCTCTCCATACATCCCTATCCTGAGCTAATGCTTTCCAATCATTCCCTGCATAATCTACTTCCCTCAAATCATAGTTACTATTATTCTCCCACCTCATTCTTGGTCATCTGGGCGTTTTCCCTCTGGCTTTCCTACAAGAAGCTTCCATGCAACTCTTTCATTCCCCATACGTGCAACATGTCCTGCCCATCGCAGTCTATGAGACTTACCTGTTCTTCTTATATCTGGCTTCATTGTTATTTAGTCTTCACCATTCACCTGTCTGTTCATCCCTCTTTGGTCCAAAAAATTTCCTAAGTACTTTATTCTCAAATACTTGTAATCTCCTTTCCTCCCTTAAAGTAAGAGTCCATGTTTCGCACCCATATAATATAACTGGTAGAATAATACTTTTATATATTTTCAGTTTGACATTTTTTGAAAGGATTTGAGACATCAAGAGTCTCTGCAATGCATAATAGCATGCATTTCCAGAATTGAGCCTATGTTTAATTTCTTTGTGCATCTCATTCCTATTTGTGATTATTGTTCCTAGGTATTTGAATTCAGCCACTTCCTCAAAATTTCCCTCATTTGTCATTAGCTGTCCATTTCCATTATACAATGCATTTCTACATGTGACCATAAATTTTGTTTTATTGATATTTACTTCCAATCCTAATTCCTTAGTGTTACTCAATAGTGTGTTCGTGTTGTCCTTTAGCATCTCCTCGCTATCGGCCAATAGTACTACATCATCAGCATAAACTAACAGCTTATTAATACCATTGAGTTGTAGGCAATCCTCATCCTCTAAAGATTTGATGGCACGCTCTAGTACAAAATTAAATAGTAAAGGAGATAGTGCATCTCCTTGCTTTAACCCATTCTGGATTTCAAAGGTGCCCGAAAACTGTTTGCCTACACACACCCTACTCTTTGTGCCATTTAGACACATTCGTATAAGTCTAACTAACTTTTTAGGAATTCGGAACTCCAGCAGGATACTATGTAACTTCTCCCTCTTAATTGAATCATATGCTTTTTTGAAGTCTACATATAGTTGATGTACAGTACCATTATATTCCCATTTATTTTCCAAAATTTGTCTTATACTAAAAATCTGATCTTTTGTAGACCTGTTTCTTCTAAATGCACATTGATGTTCTCCTAGAATGTCATTAATATAGGGAGTAAGTCTGCTTACTAAGAATTTTGTAAGAAGTTAAATGTAATGAGATGCCCCTGTAGTTGTTGCAATCAGTTTTATCTCGTTTCTTATAAATTGGTACGATAATCGATTCCTTACATTCATCTGGAAGAGCTTCTTTTTCCCAAATAATACTAGGCAACCAGTGTATCTTGTCTTTCAATTTTTCTTCCCCTGATTTTATCCGTTCTGCTGGGATCTCATCTGAACCTGATGCTTAATATATCTTCAATTTCTCAATCGCCATTTCAACCTCTAATGCACTTGGTTCTGCGACTAGCATTTCTGCTGTCTGTAAATTATCTTCCTCAATGTCCTGTTCTGTATGTACATTTAATAGCTGATTAAAGTAACTTTCCCATCTATTTAATATACTCCTGGAATCTGCAATCATATCTCCCTTTTCATTCCGAATTATGTTTGTTCTAGCCTGAAACGCTTCCTTCTCTATACTAATTCCCTGATATAATTCTCTAATGTTCCTATTTTTTGCGTTCATTTCAAGATCATTAATCTTCTCTCTCAAATATACCCTCTTTTTACTCTTTATTTACTTGGTGGTTTCCCGTCTAATACTACCCAATTGCTCTAAATTTACGTCATTTGGCTCGTATAACCATTTCATTTTTCCTAGCTTTCTTTTCTTTACAATGTCGGCACATTCCTCATCAAACCGTTTCTTTTTTTGCCTCTTTTGTAAACAAACAATGCTTTCTGATGCTGATAATTTAATAGTATCTCTTATAGCCTCCCATTCTTTATTTATATCAGTTTCTTCTTCGTTTGCCACATTGTCTTCTGAAGATTCCAGTACTTCAAATCTATTAGCAATTTTGATTTGGTATTCGTGCCGCATTTCATCATTATTCAAGTTTTTTAATTCAAATTTTACAAAATCATCTTTAGCGTTTGTTCCTCTCATAAGCGATAGCCGTTGTCTGATTTTCACTCTGACCAGATGATGATCCGAATTACATTCTGTCCCTCTAACTGATCTAACATCGATGATGCTACTGTGCCAGCGTTTATCCACTAATACATGATCTATCTGGTTCCGAGTTTCTCCATCTGGGGACGTCCAGGTGTATTTATGGATATCCTTATGCTAAAATGTTGTGCTCTTAACAATGAGATTCTTAGATGTGGTAAATGTGACTAATCTAACGCCATTATCGTTACTATCTTCTGAGTATTTAAAATTTAAATGTAGTGTAATGAAGGTAAAATTATTCCAGGAGCCTTAATAAATATCTTCAAGAGCCGCATGCGGCCCGAGGGCCGCGTAATGAGTACCACTGGGCTAAACACTCGGCGTGCTTCAAGTTCGGTTGAGGGGTTTAGAAGTCACAAGCACATGCAGGCTGTAACACTGTGACTTGGAGTCTAGTTGTTAAAGGTTTCATTCTGCGCACATGACCAAACATAATTAATCTTTGTACTCTTATGAAATTAATAAGGTTTATTAATTTTGTTAATCACTTGTTCTAATTATCCAAGGTCCATCTCCAATTTCTGCTGCTCGAAAATGATCCCAAATATTTTCCTTTCGAAAACTAATACTTATTGTATTTCGGCCTTTTCAAGGTCAGGTTTCGCAGGCTTAAGCCAACACGGATCGTCCGGTGTATTCTGACTTTAGTATCCTTGGATCCGTGAAGTGCATACTACGCTCTGTTGCCTAGTGTGTACCACATTCCATTCAATCATTTCCATGTAAATATAGTAGTGTTGTAGTTTACTCCCGATTGTGGACATTCTTAACCAATCTAATTTAGTTACGCTTATTTCCCTACATATGTCAGCTAGAGGTCAGTACATAACCTCAAAGACACATCTAGTAGGATATTAAGGTATTACCTGGATGGAGGAAGGCAGATTATATTTTGCTCAGAGGCACTAGTTTAGGTCTGAGGTTCTTTTACGGACTCACGAATTAAAGTCTCTCGGAGAACTAGTCCTTTGGATTCTTCCATCCTAAAAATCCATCGACCTCGGCGGGTTTGATCTCGCGACCCTTGGGGAAAGAGGCAAGTAACCTAACTCAAATATGAACCAAGATAATTGAAAGACACACAGAATGTTTTATATTAAAATATTGTCAGTAGTTAGAAATACACTAAAGCTGTGATATAGTATACGTTAGAACGTGTTTCAGGAAAAATTTCCCCCATCCTCTAATTGTCCCGTGGTCTGGCGGTAATTTTATGTACCGGTAGTGTTTATTACAAGAAATAATGTGATGAATTCTGTTCGACATCTCATCCGAGAATACTTTAGTAACTAAACACAAGGCAACAGAAGTTTCTATCTTCGACAATTGTACTTAAAATGTACGGTTTTATATCGGTGTATGACGTCACCATAATGTTTTACAGAGTGACAGTAAAATAATAATCTCTGTCAAGGTTTCAATGAATAATAATTATGAATGTAGTGTATACAGGAGGAGTTACAAAATGCATGTCTTGAGTTTTAATACACTTTGGTCACTAATTATACAAAATAAAGATTACTTACGTAACAACTAACATTTCTGCGTGGTGTAGGATTTCATTTAAAATAAATAACAATTCTTCGTTACGTATGGTTTTGTTCTACATTATTTTGGGACGTAAACACTTGAAAATCTTTATAACAGTTCCCTTTGTGAAGCAACTTTAATGTCCATGTGTTATGTCAAATTATACGTGGGAATTCGCTCTGGTTCGATTCCTCATCTGTGAGACAAACGTCGGTAAATTTTAACGCCCAAATAGTACCAAAACCCTATCTGCCATCATAATTCATTCTCATATTTGCCTTGTTCAGTATTCATGTGTGTTTGAAATGCGTCTTTTGTTTCAAATGTTCGTGCTATCTCGGGGAAGGCACCGGATTGAGTTGATCCCTCATTCGGCGAAACCCTCCGTCTCCTTGTATAGCACGTATATGTTCCAAAGTACGGACAGGTCGTGTCGGGTGGCATAGGAGACCAAAAATTAGTGCCTAAAATGGCAGAGGTCATCATCATCTGCATTAATGGTTGACCCGTTCTGACTTCAGCCCATCTCTTTCTAGGTCTTCCCACATCTCGGATGCCTTTAGGTTTGTATTTTGTTATTTGTTTTGGATATCTATCTTCATTCATTCTATGTTTGCTTCCATTTTTGTCTATATGTATCTATTTTATCAGTTATTGCAAATATTTCAAGTTCCTGTCTTATTTCTATGTTCTTCATTCTGTCTTCCTTAGTGCACCCTTTAACAGATCTCAAAAATTTCATTTCTGCCGCCGTTAACCTACTTAGATCTTGTTTTTTTATGTTTTAAGGCTTCTGATCTATAGAGCAGTACCGGTACTGCCAACGTTTTATAAAATTTCAATTGGGTCTCTCTTGTTGTTTTATTATTTAGTGATCATTTTATCGTTCCACATATTCCCTGGAATTTTGCTATTTATTAGTTATATCATTATCATAATTAAATGAAATGTCACATCCAAGATAATTGAGATGGTTCACCTCTTGTATGATTTTGTTTCCTATTACTATTTTCGATCTGAATTGATTTTTCCCTTGGAATGCCATTACCTTAGTTTTTTTCTATAGATATTTTGAGATTATATTGTTCACATACTTACTTACTTACTTACTTACTTACTCACTGGCACTATCAAACCCGTAGGTTCATGGCCGCGCGGACATAAGCTCTCCATACATCCCTATCCTGAGCTAATGCTTTCCAATAATTCCCCGTATAACCTACTTCCCTCAAATCATAGTTAATGTTGTTCTCCCACCTCATTCTTGGTCTACCAACTGGGCGTTTTCCTTCTGGCTCTCCTACAAGAAGTTTCCATGCACGTCTTTCATTCCCCATACGCGCAACATGTTCTGCCCATCGCAGTCTATGGGACTTAACTGTTCTTATTATATCTGGCTTCCTATAAAGACCATGTAGTTCATTGTTATGTAATCTTCTCCATTCACCTGTCTGTTCATCTCTCTTTGGTCCAAAAATTTTCCTAAGAACTTTATTCTCAAATACTCGTAATATCCTTTCCTCCCTTAAAGTAAGAGTCCATGTTTCGCACCCATATAATATAACTGGTAGAATAATAGTTTTATATTGTTCACATATATTATGTAATTTAAAAATATTCCTTTGAAGCTCGTCTTCCGTATTTGCTATTATTACCTGGTCATCAGCATAGCAGAGGGTAACCCCTTAATTGGTGAAATTAAATATCTCATGCCAGCTTACTTAAATGTGTCGGACTGGAGTGAAAAATCATGCATAACCATAATTTATTTTGTGTATATTGTAGTATAATTTTGTAGACATTTAAATATTTTTTACTGATTCATTTTTCCACTATTTATTAAATACATTAAAGTAATGTATCTTATAAGATACAGTGCCAAATTAAGGATAAGAAATAAAGGAAGAAATGTGGTAATTATTTCCACAGACAAGTTACTTTCAACAATTTGTTTGCTGAATAGTAAACTAAACCATTTCCATGTCTATTGTTTTACAAACAAATCAGTAATTTTCGTGTTGTGGGGTTTGTTAAACGGGGCCTGTGGTCTTCATTCCAGTTTTCTAAACACGAAATTAATGAATTTTAAACTATGAACCGTACAAAATGTCGGATATATAGCAAAAATAATTTCACTTTCAATTGAAAAAATATAAATTAATTAAATCGAAGAAATTTAACAACTAATAATGATATATTTTTCGTCCGAGACCGTGGGTACCCTTCCTCAAACTGGTTGGGTTAATAGATGAGAAAAAAAGTAGCTAATGCAGCAAATTCTAAAGATAAAATACTCATTAAGTTTCTTAACGCTTGGGGCGCTGATCTCCGAGTACGTTGTTATATTCCCCTCCATAACCAGTTTGTTTATTCGCCTCAGATTCCTTTGATATCAACTGATATAAATGACTAATATGTTTGTCTTACTTCGGGGAAATCGTAAAATTCTTAAATAAATAAATAATGTTCTTGCTGCCTACATTACTATAGAGCTGCTGCACTATATATAGAACTCTTTATTACATTTTTTAAACATAATAACGCGAAAAATCACTCAATACAATAAGCTATGACGTCGCGGTTAAACAATATCATCACGGTCACGTGGTTACGGCATGAATAATATTTGAAAATTTGTTTTGTTATAAAATAATTACAATTTCACGTTCTTTATTTCAGGAAAATCGGAATTACAATAAACAAAATATTTTGTTTTACCACGTAAATGGATAAGTGAAAGCGTTAAACGGGGCTGTGTATAAAACACAAGGTGAGTTAGTTGCTGGAATTAACATAAAGGCTTTGGGTGGTTCTAATTAATGTGTTGAGTATTTCTTCTTCTTCTAAAATTTGCCACAAGTTATTGCGGTTTATATTATCACCTGCTAATACCCGACGTGCGTTGCTACGCCTAAATAAGTGAAATAATAACGGTTAATTAAATTGTAATATACGCAGAGACGAACCAAACATGGCGGTTACTAGCCAGTTTTTAATTTCATATTTCAGGTAAACCTCCAATTCTAATTGTCGGGTTTCGCTAATGTTTTCACAATACCTACCTCGTTTTTTTAATACGATATTCTGAGTTTCGTTGTGAAACATCGAAAATTGTGACCGCTAGAGCGATTTTTAAATTTTCGCTTCAGGTGAATTCCTACACCTAATGGTTTTAGAGGATTCAATTGAGATTGTATATCAACCAATGACCCACTCAAACACACACTCAAAATTTCATCAAAATCGGTCCAGTCGTTTAGGTGAAGCAGAGAGACGAACACACGTACAGAAGAATTATATAGAGACATATATAGGCGTACAGTAATGATAGGCTTTTACAAAGTCTATAAGTAGTGGGAATGTCGGGAGCTACTAAAAGTAAAAGAAGTATATATGCTTTCATGGTACATTAATCGAATGAAAATAAGAGAATCCGTCGCACAGGAAATGCGTAAACTAAGCGAAATGCCAAAAAATAATCATGGCGTCGCTTACACATTTTTTTTTTAATTATCGATTTCAGATAAACATCCACTTCAAATGGTCGGAAAATAACTTCCTCTTTTTATGTAAATACCAAGTACCGAGTTTTGTTGCGGAAAACAGGAAATTAGGATCCACAGAACGATTTTTGCATTTACTTTCCAGGTGAGCCCCCACTCCTAACTGTGTGGTTGCTAAGGTAAGGAAAAATGTATGAGAAATTTCGTTTTGTTTTCCTTAATTCAATTGTTAGACATCAGATATATTAACTAACTCACTAGCATTACAGTCCATGGCTCATGGTCGCTCTCCATACATCCCTATCCTGAGATAATACCGAGGGAATTAATATATTTAGGTTGTTCTGATGTGAAAATAATTACGGATGATAGATAAGATTGTACTAATAATTAGGAACTTATTTATTTATGACCAAAATGTACTACATTGGTCAACCGAATCAGACGTTTATGCTTTTCCATGTTGTCGATATATATCCTTTATTTACAATTTCATTACGAGCAGAATGTATGTTCCATGCTGACTCACCTGTAAATTCTGCTGTTATTTTCACCACATCATTTATCGCTAATGTAGGATATTTTTCATTAAATTGTTTGAAAACATTAAAAATAATTTATTTATCTCTTTTTTTAAATACTTTCATTTTCAATGTTTTAAGAAATGTACAGAAATTTTGCCATTTTGAAACAACTCAAATTCCAACGTATTGCGAGTGCATAACAATGAAACAATGTTTATTTCATATACTAAATTGTAATTATATATTATATTTTAACTAGCGAATCCGGCACACGTTGTCCTGCGCGAACGTTCAATCCTCGTATCGTGGCTGAACGATAAATATATAAGTTACGTTTTCACCAAAAACTTCACTAATTAAGACGTATAAAATAAGTTCGCAAGAAAACTCCTCACTGCCATCTGTTAACTGCGCATCATGACGTCACATTGTTGTCGCGCGGAATATGTCGTTAATGCAGATGAGTACACATATGACATAAAAAAATACTATAACCCGATCGCAGCGCCACCTACTGAGTCCAATTATGAATCTAAACCATCCAGTGACCCACTCAAACACATAACAATTTTCATTCAAATCGGTCCAGTCGTTTAGGCAGTTTTTAATTTCGTGTCTCAATTAAACCTCCACTTCTAATTGTCGGATTTCGCTCATATTTGGATAATACCTACCTCGGTTTATTTCAATAGGATATAATAATAATAATATAATAATAATAATAATAATAATAATAATAATAATAATAATAATAATAATAATAAAAATAATAATAATAAAAATAATAATAAAAAAAAATAATAATAATAAAAAAATAATAATAATAGCTTTATTTTACCTGGCAGAGTTAAGGCCTTAAGGCCTTTTCTGCCACTCAACCAGGTTTAAAAAAATACAAAAAAAAAAGTCTTACATCTAAATTACAATATACATAAACGATTACATGTTATAAATACGATACAATTAATATTTATAATGTATTTTGATTTACTCTAAATTTAACGAATTAAATATATAATATGTACAAGATACATAAAAAACGAGGAAACGATTATTAATGACATATTATAAAATTAAATAAATAGAGAAAAATTAATTATTAGACAACAGGTAACTGTATAAGCGTGACTTAAAGGTGCCAAGTGTGCGGCAACCCCTGATATATTGAGGAAGGAGATTCCAGGAGCAGGCAGAGGCTACTGTGAAGGAAGTAGAATAAGAGGAAGTGCTATGAAGAGGGATTGTTAGCAGAGTGTTATCTTGTGACCTAGTGTCAATATTGTGGTAAGAGGGTAACTTCTCAAATCTAGACGCCATGTAAGTAGGAATTCAGAAGCTTGAAAAGTAGTGAACGAGAGTGCAATTTACGTCTGTGAGTAAGACGGAGCCAAGAGAGGTTATTAAAGTGTTCGGAAATATGGTCATAACGGCGGATATTGAAAATGAATCGAACGCAAGCATTATGAACACGCTGCAGTCTCTGCGACAAGTCATAGTTTAGATCATTATATATAACGTCACAATAATCGAAGTGTGGCAACACAAGATTCTGCACAAGGATTTGTTTTAACGAAACTGGGAGAAAATTCTTTAAACGTCTAAAGGTACGTACACATATGCGCGCCACGAACACGCGCGGCGCGCGCGCCGTTCGTGTTATGATCGTCGAAATTATTAATTTCAACGAACCTCCTGCGATCCATAGGAAATCCACAAACCTTCAGTAGACATTTTGCAGAGACAAAGGCCTAAACTTGGTCATTCCATGTCTCCTTATTCAATTATTTTTCTTTTATCAAAATTATTTATTTTGTTCTGGATGGGATACTGAGGAATTTTTACCTGTATACCATAATACATTGTCAAGTAATTTCAAAACTACAATCACTTCAGAAATGTTTTTAACCAATTATTGAAATTTTATTTTTAAAAAATTGAAAAATATGAAGGAATATTAAATTTTTACTAAAATATGAACATTTCGCCAAAATATTATGAAATATGGAAAAAAAAATGTTGGTCTTATTTGATTCTATAGATTATAAAATGTAAAGATACTCTATGGAGCAACAAAAATTTTTATAGAACGCAAAAATAGTATTATAATATATTAATTTTAATATCAACATAAGTACAATTTACAAATGTAATACATTACAAAATTATGTATAGTACCAGTATTATTTTATTCTTTGGCATATTTCTCATTTGAGTGAATGTTTTAAGTAGATTGCTGTCGTTGTTTAAAGGGTCATGAATTTTTTCACAAGAATTTGTTAAATTATATTTCACACATAAAATAACTTTCAAAGTCTCAACACTCAATTGCGATTTGTTTTATGTCCACACTTTATTTACCAAACAATGGTGGTCGAATCAACAATGTAAACTTTGATAAGCAGTTCTCAACAATGATTTGTTATTATTAAAGTTTAACATTATAAAATTAACAAAAATAATATAAAACTCATATCCTGGCGAAATAGCTACATGGGCGCCGAAAACCGTATTTTCGCTTATATTCCCTTTCCGTTCTCCCGCCGTTCCCTAGCTTGTCGTGCATTCTTTCCCAAAAATCGGGACATTTTTAAAATGCCGCGGGACTCGGGACAAATTGTTAAAAATCGGGACTGTCCCGCCAAAATCGGAACGTCTGGTCATCTTACACAATACGCTTATTACTGGTATGTGTTTATATATTCTATTGTTTTGTGATACTTCATACATAACATTATGAAATGAATGTGTTTAGTACACACGAAAAAAAACACATAACATTGAAAAAAAACAGGCATGCTGTAACAATATTGTGAAATCATTTTTTTATGCCTTAGAGTAAAAAATATCGATAGACATCAACGTGCACATTGACCTGACGATCTTCACTATTTAATGATGCGCCAAACCAACAATACTAAGTTATGTGTCAACAATATAACAATATTTTACTTTTCTCTCGCCGGTAGGAAGAAAGTAAAGTAATTATCTTCTTCCTGCATGTATCCGGAGATATATCCATTTTATCTCCTATTTCCCTCCAGGCATCTCCTTTCAATGATTTTTTAAAATTATCCTTATGTTGAGGATCCCACAATAATTGTTTGTTTCTATAAAGATCAATAAGTTTTGACATTATAATTACAAAGAAATAAACGTTATCTCAATCAAAACAAATTTATTGTGTCGACGTTTCAATCTCCTTATGTGAGATCATTTTCAAGACATGGTTGTTTATAAATTTACATGTCTTGAAAATGATCTCACATAAGGAGATTGAAACGTCGACACAATAAATTTATGTTTTGACTGAGATAACGTTTATTTCTTTGTAATTATAATATTAATTACTCTCAGTGAAAAATAATTTTAAAAAAGTATAATAAGTTTTAACATGTTTCCCTCTGACCACTACATACTCAAATAATAATAAGGTGCGCGCCGAAAACAACAAACCTCTCAAGTACCCGTCCAAATCTAAACAGCGAACCATCAAAGTGTTCGTGGAAAAAACCGACAATGAGTGGATCGTGGTGCGCCGCATGTGCGCGGCGCGCGCGCGCACCTTAAAACCCCGTCCAAATCTGACGAACATGGTGCGCGCGCGGCGCGCAAGTGTGTACGTACCTTAAGATAATGTAAGATGGAGAAAGTTTTTTTACATATGTGTTTCACTTGTGTTTGCCAGGTTAAATTTGCGTCTAGATGTAGTCCAAGATCTATTACTAAAGAAAAATAAGGGATAATTATATTATTTATAGTAATGTTTGGAAGTGTATATATGTCAAAGGTTGTAAGCAGTCTTTGTTGTCCCATTAGAATTACTTGTGACTTGTTAGGGTTTAGATTTAGACCGATACTTGAAGACCAGTTAAAGATGGATATAAGATCGTCATTCATTTTCGTCAAGTTGTTATAGAGAGAATGAGGAGGTGAATGTAGGTAAATTTGGAGATCATCAGCATAGAGGTGATAACGGCAGTGCTTTAGTACAGTTGGTAAGTCATTTATGTAGATTGGGAAAAGAAGAGGTCCGAGAACACTGCCCTGTGGGACTCCCGCCTGCACGTTGCGCCAAGACGAAGATCTAGAGTTTAATGAAACGTATTGTTGACGACCGTGCAGGTATGAGTCGAACCAGGATACAGCGCTGTCAGACAAGTGTAGGTGCTTGAGCTTTATCATAAGTCGTGGTCTACTGTGTCAAAAGCTTTGCTGAAGTCTAGTATGGTTAAAGGAGTCAATTGACGTCTGTCCATGTCTTCACGAATATCTTCAGTAATTTTTAGCAACGCTGTGGTTGTGCTATGACCAGATCTAAAGCCGGATTGATAAGGATCAAGGAGGTGATTTTCTTGGAGATATTCAGTCATTTGCTTATGTACAATATGTTCCAGGGCTTTAGATAATGTCGGAAGGATGCTAATCGGTCGGAAGTCATTACAGTTAGTAGGTGCACTTATTTTTGGTATAGGCCGAACCCTAGACTGTTTCCATACAGTAGGGAAGATAGAAGTTATAAGGGAATCATTAAAAATATGAGTCACTGTGGGTAGTATAAGGTCAATGATTTTATTTAGCATTAAAATGCTGATGTCATCTGTTCCTTGTGCATTGGATTTAATCCGCTTGAGTGCTTTTTTAACGTCTATAGGCGAAATGTCGTAAAAGTAAAATTTATCTCTTCCTATATGGGGGGATGGGGATAAGTCTTTAAGAATGTTTATTTTAGTCTTGTTGTCTGGAGGTGTCATGGGTATTGAGGTAAAATGTTCATTTAATACATCTACAGAAATGTCTATAGAGTCAGTTGGGGTATTCAACTGTCTAAGTCCCATTGTACGGAGATTTCGCCAAGTGTCCCGTGCGCTTATTTCAGGTCCGATTATAATGTGGGCGTGTCGTAGTTTGGTATTGCGTATAGTTTGTGTAGTTGTGTTTCTAAGTTGTTTGAACAGTTGCCAGTTCTCGTCATTTTTATGTCGTCTGTATGTTCGGTATGCTTTGTCTCGTTTTGACATAAGTTAACGTATTGAGTCATTCATCCAGGGAGCAGGGGGGCGGGTAAATCGTCGGGTTTTTACTGGTGCATGTCTGTCATATAGTTGTAGTATCAGTGTATTAAATGTGTCTACCTTTTCATCAACTGATCTAAGATTCCATATTGTGTAACAAGGTAGTTCTAAAGCGTCTGACTTTAGTTTAGTCTCGTCTATGTTTTGTAAATTTCTGTACGTAATCAATTTAGAGCGTCTTTTAGGACATTGGAGTGAGTATTCTACGAATACATTGTCATGAGCAGATATGCCGGGAGCAGGAATTTGTCCATATGTCAGTACTTTCTCTGGATGTGTAGTCACTATTAAGTCCAGTAGAGTGTCGGTAGTAGCAGTATGATGTGTAGCAGAGAGAGGAACAATGGTCATATTAAAGCTTTGGAACATATTTTTAAGTTGTATGGCTGGTAAGTCAGTCTGAAGAAGATTTGTATTAAAATCGCCTGCGACAATAACGTGTTCATAATGAGGCAATGAATCGTTCAGAGCGTTTTCTAGATCCGAAAGGTGCCCTATTTTTGGAGGTTTGTATACAATGCAAAAGAGAATTTTTTTAGACTGGCTTGAATTTCTACGAGTAGGAACTCGGGGTGAGCGGAATATACAGAAGGGGACTGGTGGACAATTCTTGGATTAAGCTCATTTGATATAAAATCACAAACGCCTCCACCTCGTTTATCTATTGTCATTTCTGAGCAGTGTATATCCTTCTAGGTGAACAAGGGACGAAGGTATGGAAAGGGTGAGCCAGGTTTCCGAAATTAAAATGGCGCTCAGTCCAAGAGATGAAAATATGGTTTCAAACTCATCAAAGTGGGACAGAATTATTGTGAATTTACGTGAGCGATTTTAAGTGTTGATTTATCAATAGAATTGCATTCTTAACTAAACTGCTAGTTGTTGGAGGAGGGGGTGCTGGGGAGTCAGGAATTCTGCTAGCTGTTTTAAAAGCTGTCTGGAGAAGGGGTTATTATCTGAGTCAGGGTTTGCAAACAGTCATCATTTGTCAGCTCAATGTTGCCAATAGTAGAAAGAAAAAATAAACTATGTACTGTAATAACTCTAATAAAATTAAAATGATTTAGCTAAATAAGGAACTTACAATAAAAATAAAACAAATTAAGCAGTCCTATATAAAAAATAATAAACTTAAAACTTACCTAAATTAGAAATAAATTAACAATATAATTGTTAGCAAAGAAAGAAAAATAAAATAAACATATGTTACACTCAGGTCCTACATATCTAGCTGATATCCGCAGTAGATCTTATTTTGCGTTTTTCACCATTTACTTTGGCTATGACGGCACTGTCCATTGTCCATACATTTTGAATGCCGTATTTTTGTATGCTATCTTGTAGCAGGCGATATCGACACTTCGTTAGGTCCTCGCGAACAGTGGCCATTTACTTTCAATTTTTTCTTGTTTAGAAAAACTTCACTGCGCTTGCGGTAACTAACAAATTTCACTATTATAGCCCGCGGTCTTTCTACATTGCTAACACCAACACGGTGACTTCTGTCAATGTCGGTCACTGATAAATCGACACCGATTTTTTTGGCCACCTCGATGGCTTTCTGGTCAGTGTCCTCTCCGGCCTCTTCTTTTACACCAAAAATCCTGAGGCATTGACGTCTCTGGTATTGTTCTAAATCGTCTATTTTATTTTCCAACACCTCAATCTTTTTGTCTTTTTCATCGAGGCTCTTTTTCAGATCCTCAATTACCTAAGTGTTGTCCTGGATGGTCTTCTGCAGTTCCGCCACTACCTGGTCCCTCAACATGGACCGAAACACCTGCAGGGTGCCGGGATCCTGTAGCGCCTCTTTCACCACACGTTTCACTGCTTCCTCGGTAGAACTTGTCGAATTATTGTTTGAATTACGTGTGTTTCTTCCCATGATGTTAAATGTACACACTTTTGACACTAACTAATATAAATTTAAACTTAAACTGACTACGAATATGCAACTTTAATTATAGAATAACGAAGGCACCAACTGAAAAAAAACTTAAAAACCTTGAGCGTGTTAGTAGCTAGCCGCCATGGCACATCTGAGTTTCGTTTTGAAACATCGAAAAATGTGACCGCTAGATCGATTCTTTAATTTTAACTTGAGGTGAACTCCTACACCTACTGGTTATAGAGGGTCCAATTGTGAATCTAAACCATCCAGGTACCTACTGAAACACACAAAACATTTAATCAAAATCTGTTCAGTTGTATAGGAGGAGTAGAGTGACAAACATGTACAGTATAATTATATATAAAGATTATCTAACTCATGCCCCAAATGGGAGTCACTGACCAATCACGTTTCAATGACTTTTTATTTACAACCAATCACAGTCGTGTTTCGCCTGGAATTTACCAACTAAAGTTTATCATAATAAAGAAAGCACCTCCTTTTTAACATTCTGAATAGGTCGTAGCATTATTTTGCAGTGACTGACCCTGTAAGAAATACGGCTACCAGATTGTATATATAGTGCATGAATGTCAACACATAGCGCATGCGGGAGTTAATATAAAAACATTTGTAGCAATTGATTATACCATCAAAAAAAGAAACCACTGTTTGCACTTTCTTAAATGTATTTTTCCCAGGTAGTAACATTCCAGAAAAAATATAATTGTCATATTTACATCATAAGACATCAGAAATGAATTCATTTATAGTGTGATGTGTTTCATTTTTTCTCCACTAGAGTGCACTCTTACAATATTGCGTTCCTTTGGCAATAAATAATATGATCTGGATGTAGTGATGAACAAAAGAAGCAAATGAAGATTACCTAACGTTTCTCATTTGTATTCAAACAGCGCCGTTTAAATTAAATATATAAATATATTAAAATAACTATATGTAATAATGATTTGTGAGTAAACATCTTAATTTTTTTCGTTAAATAGTCCTAACAAATGTCACTCTTGATTTCCAAATTCTCTAGATAAATTCACTCCTTACTTCGTGAGTCGTGAATTTATCGATAATTTGGAAATCACTCGTGGCATTACTTATGATAAAGATTTTTCAGTCTTGTAACACATCGTTATCCTATCTAATTTTCTGCCTGACTTGGAGTGTAGTTGTTTCACTGGAAATGTCTTTCATGACACATTCTGCATACATGGCCAAACCAAATTAATCTTGTACTCTAATGCATTTTTTATTCAATGCCCCAAGTTGTCATTTTGACATTTATAACATTCTCTCCTAGCACTGGCGCAATTGTAACACACTTCTGAGGTTGGGGCGCGCGGAAGGCGGGGTTACGGCTGTCCCGATGATGTGATGGGTGATGGTGGTGCGCCAGGAAGTCCTTAATCCTAAACTTAATCTAAGGCGAATATCAATGATGCTGAATACGATGTCCACATGAGGTTCGGGGACTGTTTCTCACATTTAGTAAGTAATACCGACTTAAAAAGTTGTTCTGTAGAATTAAACATTTCATCAAAATCGATCCAGTAGTTTAGTAGAGCGACAAACACACGTACACATGAGTATAAAGATATCCTCTTGTGATGTATATAGACATATTCTAAATAATATATATTTGTATTTCCTTTATTTCGAGTGTTAGAGGGCGAACTACATTTTGTTACACGTTTAAGGGTAAAACTTTTATTCTAAGATGCAGTCATACATCTGGTTTACTTACATTAAAACTTGAACTTAGCTCGGAAGAGGTACATTAGACACCGAAAATTACCGTCTGTGTGTGTGGGGGGGGGTTGACAACCCGGCTGATATCTGTGACCAATTTTAATATAACGAATTATTTTTATTACGGATTTTAATTATAGAGACGATATAGCTTTTTGGCCAACCCCTGTAAATCTATGACACGACTTTACTTCTCTCCCGAAGGAAGCCACATTCAGGATTATGTTATAAATGGGATGATAACAGAGACCAGTAGATTCCATGTCCACTCGATTCTAAAATATGTTCAAAATTGAGAAGATGATGGGTTAATTTTTTTTCTCTTGTCTGAATGTTGTAAAGCAGACGCCAATATGTCAAAGAGGCGAATAGCGAAGACTACATAACAATCAGCTACATGGGGAACCAGTTATAATAAGAAAAATGAAGTCTCATAGACTGCGATGAGCAGGACATGTGGCACGATGCCTTTGCTTGTCCAATAATGCAAAAATCCAAATGTTACGCTTGAATGGATATTTGATTGATGTAGTACTGGAGTAGTGTTACATTGTAACGTAGCAACGATTGAACGGTTTAAAATTTCGGATGGACAACTAACATTCTGTTTGTTTAGTGCCGTAAGAGATTGGAAAATATTATCTCAGGTTTTGGGATAAGGAAGTTAGGTAAGTTTTAATACATTCATTACACAAATAATTAATATTAGAAAATACACTTCTTATTAGACACTGCAGCTTTAATTAGTAGATTTATTTGCCACAATTCCCGTCACTATTCCAACTTCAAATGACTGTAGTGCGCTCCTACTCCTAAATAAATGAAATATGATTTTTAAATTTTCTTTTTGGGTAAACTCTTACACCTAATCTTTTTTAGAGCATAATAGCAGCTAAACACTCTCCGTACCTGACAATATGTCTACACGTTTCGACGAATCAAACATGGCAGTTTGCTAGAGTCAATTCTTATTTTCGGATTTAAGGTAAACCCCCACTTAAAGTGGTCGGATATCGCTGAGTTTTGGATAATACCTACCTCGGTTTATTCTAATAGCATATACTGAGTTCCGTTGTCAACAACGAAATTTGCGATCGCTATAACGGCTTTTAATTATCGTTTCAGGTGAACTCCTACACCTAGTAGTTTTAGAGCTTAACAGATAGCGGCTACGGACTGAGATGGGTGAATCATGTAATGACAATGGAGGAGGAGAATACCACTAGAAAGCTTACACTACGGAGACCAAATGGAGGAAGACCGTAGTTGAGGTGGATGTACGGAGTAGAGGAAGCTCGGGGATCCGGGATGGAGGAGGGCGTTGGACAGGGATGCGTGGAGAAGCAGCGAGGAAACATAAATGGCTGTAGAGCTAGAAGAAGAAGAAGAAGAAGAAAGCGGCTAAACGCTCGGCGTACTTCAAAACATGTATGTACAAATTTTGATGCATATCTGTTGAGGGGTTCAGAAGTAACAAACATATAAAGACTGCTAGCTAATAGCCGGCTGCGTGCGTTGCTTCCCCTAAATGAATTAAATATTAACGATTAATTAAATTGTATGGTAAACGCTGAGACGAGCCAAACATGGCTTTCAGGTAAACCTCCAATTCTAATTGTCGGATTTCGCTCATTTTCGGATAATTAGAACACGTCACAAATATGGAAATTAGAAACATAATAGAAGCAGAGGAACGCATAATTGAAAGAATTCAGGAGAAGGAATTAAAATGGTTAGAACATATTTTAAGAATGGAAGATGAGCGATTGCAGAAACAATTATATGAATGGCAACCGAACCAGAAAGAAATAAAAGAGGGAGACCAAAGTTCACATGGAAGAAAAACATGAAGACATTAAAGCAAAAAGAGGCTAGACATTGAAGATGAATATGATCGTATGCTTTGGAGGTTTTGCACGGGAAGACGACAGCAGCTGTAAAAACCCAAAGATAGATTCCTTTGATATGAACTGACAAAAATTACTAATATTTTGTCTTGTTTCGCGTAAATCGTAAAACTGTTAATAAATTACTTGTAAATTCACAATTTTCTTGCTATATACATTACTGTACACCTGATGCACTACATATTTGTTTTGTCTAACGCCACCAGGTTGTCTCTTATGACATTTCAGGCTTTCTCCCCTGGCTTTGGCAGAACTGCAATCCATTTCTTATGTTGGGGCACGTGGAACGCGGAGTTACGTTACCCCGATGATATGATAGGTGATAAATGATAATGAATTACCAGGAGAGCTCTTAACCTAAATTCCGGAACATGGGTAACCACAGGAATAATTCCCTTTAAGAAAAAATGGCAATGGATTGACCGGGAATTGAACCCGGGACCTCATGAACTGTGGTCAGGAACGCTGACCATTAGCCCATGAGGCTGGTTAAAGTTGCACTACATATAGAACTCTTTATTACGCTTTTTGTTTAAGATAACAATGCGAAAAATCACTCAATAAAATAGACTACGACATTTGAACGTCGCGGTTCAACAACAGCATCATGGTAACGTGGTTACGACAGAAATAATATTTCAAAATTTGTTTTGCTCTAAAAATAATTACAATTTCGCGTTCCTTTATTTTAGGAAAATCGGGTATCAAAATAATTTGTTTTCAGACGTAAATTAATAAGTGATGGCGTTAAATGAAAGCTGTGATTGTATGTAAAATTCGCTAAAATTACGAGGTAAGTTCACAATTAAAATATAAAACAAAGTTAGTGTAGAATTAAAATGTAGGCCTAGATCGGCCTGCAGTGGAGCCACTTTACCTTTACGTCTGATTTTCTTGTATTTTTTCTTAATTTTCGTTTTCTGTTCTTGGCCTTTTTGACGTGAATACGTGTTTGAATTAGGGTTACCATGGTAACGCATGTTCATGTGATTGTGTGTACAGTTTATGCTCTCACACGTCTGTCTGTTTTCATTACAAGATATTAAGGTACTACAAGTTTCTTCTCTTCAAGTCAGATACAATCTAAATTCCATTAGAAATTATATCAACATTATCCAACCTGTTTAAATGGTACAAAGAGTAGGATGTGGGTAGACAAACAGTTTTTAGATACGTTGAAATTCACTATTCAATTTTGTAATTTTGTACTAGAGTATGTCATCAAATCTTCAGAGGATAAAGAAGGCTTAATAAGCTGATAGTTTATGCTACTGATGTAGTATTAATAGGCGATAGGGAGGAGATACTAAAGGACAATACACACCATATATATACAGTATATATTCACACAAAGAAATACATTATGTAATGCAAATGGGCAGATAATCACAAAAAGGAATGAGATGCACAAAGAAAGTAAAGATAGGTTCAATTCTGGAAATGCATCATATTACGGATTACAGGGATTTTTGTAAAAAAACTGAAAACATAGAAAACTGTTATATGAAATAGATACCGAAACAATGACTATTACTTTAAGGCAGGAGAAACAAGTAGGAGTATTTATGAATAAAGTTGTTAGAAACATTTTTGAAACAAAGAGAGACCAACAGACACATATATGACAGTGGACTGCATTATCTTTATAGATAACCAGATGTAATAAAAAGTCAAATCTTAAATTTCATAGGCTGGAGTGGGCAGGACATGTGGCACGAATGGGGAATGAAATAAGGACATAAAAACTCATTATAGGAAAATGACAGGAAAGCGTCCAGTAGGTAGGCCAAGAATAAATCGGGAGAATGATATTAACTATGATTTGATGAAGGTAAATTATAAAGTGTATGATTGAAATAGGGATGTTTGGAGAGCTTATGCCCATGTGGCTTTGAACCTACTGATTCGAAATTGCAAGAGAACCGGGCTAAGTAAATCTACTAATACACTATCTTGAGCGCAAGCGCCACTTCAAAAAACTCTACAGACGCTATGGTGCACCCCAACACAAACAATACAATCGGTATGTAAATGCTTTACGGAATACACTTAGAGAAAAACGTAACACTGATTGGCAACTATCACTAAATACCTCCCCCATGGGAGATTATCAAGAGGATCAAAATTAATAGAGCACACCCTGCGCTAAATGATAATGGACGTTGGGCTCATCATCCCTATGATAAAGTCCAACTTATTGCTTACAATCTCGAAGACCGATTCCGTCCACATAAGCTCACCACACCAGTTCATGAAGCTAATGTCAACGACATGGTGGCCACTTTCCTTGCCATTCCTACAGTTCCCATCTACCCGGACATTCACCTTAAAGATCTAAGATTCCACATCAAATCCCTAAGAAACACCTGCGCTCCAGGCACTGATAAAATCCCAAACCTAGCAATCAAGCACTTACCTCGTAATGCCTTGATCCTACTTCTTACCAGTTTCAAGTTTTGTATCAAACTTAATTACTTTCCTACCGCATGGAAAGTGGCAAAAGTCATAGTGCTCCCAAAATCTGGTAAGGACCCATCTAATCCTGACAACCTACAACCAATAAGCCTCTTTCCAGTTCTAGGAAAACTGTTCGAAAGACAAATTTTGGCTCAATTAAAGTCTGAAGTTCAGAATCGAAATTTATTACCAGATTATCAATTTGGATTTCGTAATGCACACAGTACCCTCTACAATTGGCGAGACTTATTGATCAGATCGTCACTGGGTTCAACGCCAGGAGGAACACACTAGCAATATTTCTAGACATTGAGATGGATTAATATACAAGCTAATGAAATTCAATTTGGCGCCAAATTTTGTAAAAATTATAGCTACTTTCCTTTCAAACAGGAAGTTTTTTGTATCGATAAATGGACATAGATCTGACCGCAAGTCTATCCTAGCGGGTGTACCACAGGGAGCAGTTTTATCCCCAATGCTTTACAACCTTTACGTCTCCGATCTTCTAAATCCTCCTTCAGTAAAGGCTGCATCATTTGTCGATGATACATGCTTTTACTTACAAACCAAACTCAGCTCCTTGCACCATATAATCCTAACGTTTCAGAGATCATTATCAGTCATTTATGATTGGTACTGTCTCTGGAATATCAAACTAAACATATCCAAATCCAAATGAATCCTATTTTCCAAATATTCCAAACCTCCACCAATACAGCTCACAATAGGTGCACAAATTCTATGCAATGAGACTGCAGTCAAGTATCTCGGGCTACATCTCGACCCAAAATTAACTTTCAAACATCAAGTAAATGATGTTAAACAAAAATCAAATGCAGCTATAGCTATATTATATCCATTCTTCCGGGACAAAACGCTAGCTAGACGGATTAAAATTACATTATATGTAACAGTAATCCGCAGCATGCTACTGTACGGCTGTGAAGCGCTGAGTATTCTTGCCAAACAACATAAAAAGAAAATTCAAATCATTCAGTACCGATGTATAAAAATAACATTTTCGGCACCCATGTATACAAGAATAATAGAGCTACATGAAGCAGCACAATTGTCCTATCTTGATGCTATTATGAAAGATCAAGTTACCAAAATGTATAAAACTATTTTGGAACATGATAATCCAATAGTACACACGATAGGACAACTACCACAATGGCTTACAGTGCATAAGAACATATTCACAGGAGAATTACCTACATAAGGGTTAATTTTAGTGGCACAAGTCGCTAAATAACAACACAGCGCATGCCAGAACAACTTCGTTTCCATATCTCATAATATATTCCTAAAAAACACCGTTACGTAGAGGTTACAATAAGAAAGCCACTCACAGTTAGCCATTAGTAATTTTGCTGCCGAGGGAAAAATTATTTCCCGGAAACAGCACACTGGACGGCAAAACAACAGCTGCCGTCACACGAAGGAATGAAGGGTGTACGTCTTCGGAAACGGACCACAGAGAAAACTCTATTTGTTTAATTATATAAGACCTAAACTTGTGACTCGAACTTTTCATTCATTGATAATGGCATGTGGGATCATGCCGAAACGTCGGAGTCAGTGGCCAGGGGCCGAACTTGAATCCAAGACGCGGAAAACCCAAGAAAACTGTTTTATTTATATATATATAAAGAATGGTCATAAAGTCTCGATCAATTTGTGTTAACATAATTATTTTCCTTTTCTTTTAGCATAATCTAAAAGCATGCTGACGATAGAAGAACGTGTGTATGTTAGTGTGCAACTGCGCGGATTATCTTACACCGAGGTGCGACAGGCGTTCACTCGGAAATTTCACAATCCAGGAACAACACGAGCAAACATCCAGTTACTTTGCAATAAATTTCAAATAATTGAGAACGTTGCGGATGAACCACGCTCCGGGAGACCTTTTGTACCAGAACAGACTGTTCAGCGAATCAATCGAAAAAAGCGCGAGAGCATCAAGTCGTCGTTTAAGCAATGAGTTAGATGTGCCAAAATAAACGATTTTGAAAGTTTTACACTTTACGTTGAAAAAAATTCGTACCATATTCAGGTGCTCCACAAATTAGACGCAAAAGATTACGCAGCTCGTCAGGCTGCGTGTTATGATTTGATAGCGGCTGCACACAATGAGGACCTTATGGATCACATCCTGTTCACTGATGAGGCAAAGTTAATGAACACAACACCCGAATATCGGGTACCGAAACACACCGAAAGTGAATGTATGGCTTGGAATTACCAAGACCACATGTTCGCAGAAGAGACAACTAATGGCAACAATTACCTCGACATGGTCAAGTTATTGCTCGAACCAGAGCTACACCAGGATGGCCCCTGGACATCTTTGCTTGGGGATTCATAAAGGGGAAGGTGTAAAAGACAAAGGTACGGGATCTTCAGGATCTTAGGACTCGAATTTGCAATGCAGTGACGGCTATTTAACCAGCTATGCTTAAAAACGTCTTTTGGGCTACTATCTAACGACTGGAACAATCCTTCGAAATGGACGCAGGCCATGATGTATACATACCTTGACAATAAACATACATAAAGAATGGCTCGAGACATTATGACCAACCTGTTTGTTAGATGGGTGTGTAAAGAGAGATATCTCCATCCTATTTATATTTTTACACACCAAGAATGTAAAATTATGAGTTACCATGAAACATATATTGTCACTATAAGTTATTGCTCTGTTATCAATATTTTCTGTCTTTATGGCACAGAAAAAAAAAGTGTCACTCTTTCTAGCAAGAAAATTAATTTTTCACAATTTTGAAGACATCTTTCTTTACACTTACTCACTTATGTATATATGTGTGTGATATTAACAATCTAGCAGCTGTAATTTTTGTATTATCGGAACAAAACTCGACATATGTGCAATTAATTTAAAAAGAATTAAGGTCGAGCTCATTAACTAGCAAAATTAGGCCATTTAGTATAGTAGTTCATCTCAAATGAACATTTAAAAAGTAGTCTAGTGGTCGCCATTTCAAATTTTTCGCAACAAAGCTCAGTATACCCTCATTGAAACAAAATGACGACATTCTCCAAACAGCAATACAACGGGTGGTTTGTCTCAAACCCAATCACTCTAACAACCGCCATGTTTGTTTTGTCACAATATATACCATACAATTTAATTAACACTTAAATTGACAGTGTCCTACAAGATACATTAGTTTCATTTATTTAATGTTTTAAGAAAGTAATTGTTTGGACATTTAAAAAGAATATAAAAGGAATGACTGAATCTCAAGATACAAGGAGGTAGACTACGACAAAGATGGATTAACCAAATGAAGAAAAGTCTACAAGAGAGAGGATACGACTGCGAAGAACTAAAAAGAAACAAAGCATGTGAAGATAGAGATGGTTGGAGGTATATTTGGAATCGACCTTCAGAAACGAGTACACGATAAGAGGATGATGATGATAATGGAAAAATAAATCGGTAGAAATTATTTAAATTTAAGTAAAACTGTACAAGAATATGCAATACATAATAACTTCTAATTGTTTTCACTGCAGTTTGATAGTCTAAATAAGTTGGTTTAAGAAATTAAGTTTGTCCAATTTAAGGGTTGACATTACATTAAGTAAATTCAACTTGCAGAACAATTCGCTTATTTATGCAGTTCCTGCAGGATTGAGTTTTTTTTCTTTTCACTGCATAATTTTTGGAACCTATTTTCATCTATTATTGGATTTTTCAAGCCTAATTCTTATAAAAATGGTTCTAGGTTCGAGCTCCGGACTGAGCATATATTTTTCTTTTCAAATATAATTTATCCATCATTGAGATGTATGAAATTAATGATAAGAGGCCGTACTGGCTTTATAATGTAATGTAAAATTCCCAATTAAAAGACTTCTTAATAAGAAGTCGCCATTTTAAGATAGAAGCATTTTGGTGCGCGGGATTTAACAGCGTATATAAGAGAAACATTTGCATTTAGATTGGAGTTTCTCAGGTAGCTCAGTTGACAGAGCATTCGAGTAGAATGGGAAAGGTCCTGGGTTCAAACCTCAGTCTGAGCCTATATTTTTCCCTTCAAATATCAAACAAAGTTTAACTGAATAATGAATATAACCTCAACACAATAATTAAAACCAACAAAAATTATAAAATTGAAGAAGACATATCAGGAATATACCAGATTAAATGCAGGGATTGTGACAAAATTTACATAGGAAAAACAAAAAAACAGAAATTTGAAAACAAGGATCGAAGAACATCTTATAAATGTCAAAAATAGGGAAGTGGAAAAATCAGCAGTAGGAGCTCATGCTTGGGAGCCGAAGGGGCAATATGTGGTCTCAGGTATGTGCACAATAATACAACCTCAGAAACGCTATTTATTCCTGCCCAGCACAATGCACCACGTCCTCGTCGTGGCTCCTGGTTAACACTAAGAACTGCAGGGCCGAAAAGGCGAGTTCCCAACGCTTAAAAATTGGGACGTACCAGCTAAGGGAGGAAACCCCAACAGCAAATCATTGACCCCCCAGGATTGCTAGAGGTTCGGCGTGGGGCTGACATCTCTACCTCGTAAAACCAAATATGTTCAGAAACCCAACGTGCCTCGGAATGATGGTCTACAACAACGACGACTAAAACAAAGGAAAATGGACTTACGAATTGGCAATTGGATTGTTAGAACCCTTTATAAACCTGGGAGCCTAAAATCTCTTTTACAGCAATCACACCAATATAATATACAAATAACAGTTATACAAGAAACAAAGTGGATGGGTAATGACATACATGATACTAAAACACACACTATATTCCAGAGCGGGAAGCAAGCTGGAAAAAGAGAATTTGGAGTGGCATTTATTGTAACTAAATCTATGAGCAAAATGTATTAGCATTTAAACCTATTAATGAACGAATATGTTTTTCGCCTAAAAACTAAATTCTTAAATTTATCAATCATCAATACCCATTCGCCCACAGAGTAGAATATGAAAGAACAATTTTATCATAACTTAGAAAGAACCTATGATAGTTTAACATCCAACGATATTAAAATCATATTAAGGGATTTAAATGCCAAAGTAGGGCAAGAGATGATATATAAAGGTACAATAGTTTGCATACAACATCCAATGATAATAGCCAAAGAATCATACATTTTGCAGCGAGTAAGATTATGGTAATCAGCTCCACCTGTTTTCCTAGGGAAAATATACACAAAGAGACCTGGAGATCCCCTGATGGATTAATAGCTAATCAGATTGACCACACATTAATAGACAAGAGGAATGCCTCAAGTATAATTGATGTTAGAACACATCGCTATTTGTTAAAACAGTATAAAGCGGTAAAATAAATAGATGGAAAAATGAACAAAAACTCAAGAAACAAAAAATAAATATCCATAAAATTAAAGAACCTGGACATCTATCAAAAAATGTTGAGAAACGTCCAATGTTTTGAGAAAATTAATTTATGATCAATGAGTTTGAAACTCAACAAGCAATACAATATGAAAAAGTGAGTAATCCTCTAGATTGTAGCGCACCACTCTAGCTAGCTATGTTATAACAAATTGGTTTATTTTACCTGATGCAGTTAGAATTATAAGGTCTTCTCCTCTACTTCTCTAGGCTTCAATTACACAGATGTTAAATAAATTATAAATAGCACATAATAGGCCTTGGATAGTATACACTGGCAAGTAAAGTACAAAATATTTTAAAATAATTAATAATAATAATAATTAATAATAATACCGTGCCTGGTTAGCTTACATGGGGTTTGGTTTCTGAATTAAGTAAGGGCTAGACTTAACCTCATGTAAGACACTAGGATTGGGGGTCGACATCCCCGACACGGCGCGTCCTAATGGCTGATAGGGAAAGTTCCTGTAGATATATTCAGGACAGGTGCGAATAAGGCCTTCCCACATAAGCACTAGCGGATCAACTGAGGAGGTCAACGGCTTCGACGGCGGAAGAGGATTTTTTCCCAACGGCAGAGAGGGCGGATGAACCGGTTATGGAACTAACCACTCCCAGTCCTATGAAACTGGATATCTGTCCAAACGTTGTGATAACCAAGTACTATGAAGAGTGTGAAAGGAAACAATTTTTTTACCCCAGGTGGTAACCAATCCACTGCTGTTAACAAGAGTTACAACCAGGCTGTCGGATTCTGAGGAGTCTGGCCAAACACGCAAACAGAGGGTGGTCGGAGACCTCTGGTCAACTTCGCCCATAAAACAAAACCTTTTTCGGAACGTTAAACATAAATTCCCTCTTGCGAGCAGGAAAAACTGCATGAAACTGGAGAAAATATTAAAAGAACAAATATATTCAAATATTGGCACTCCAAGAAACAAGATTAACAGAATTAAAATACAATGGATTTTGGGAACTATAGACTTTTCAAAAGTAAAACCGATAAACGAATTCTTAAAATTAACACCAATCATTTGGGAGTTGCTTTTGCTATCCATAAGTTATATTAAACTCGGTAATAAATGTGAATCTCATAAATAATAGATTTTTTAAAATTGATGACAATTACTAAAATGTGCGAACCAAACATACACATTGATCAATGCACATGCGCCAATTAACAAAGACAATAAAACAGATTGCAAAAAGAGTAGATGATTTTTTGGGAAACATTGGAAGAGAAGGTACTAAAAATTCCACAGATATCATGTTTTAATCCTGTTAGGTGATTTTTAATGCACAACTGGGCAAAGAAAAGAATATATAAGAAGACAATTGGCAAGTATCCAGATGCATAAGTGGACCAACCGAAATGCGACAACAACTAGTTTTTGAA
>JASPKZ010002202.1:0-25716 GCA_030220185.1 Diploptera punctata | reverse complement strand
TTTCAAACAATCGATAGTATTAATGAAGTAAAATTAAATTAAGAGCTCGTATAAAATGTTATAACAAAAAAAATATGTTAACAAATTATTAGTTATGTGGGCCTTGTGTTCCTCTTGATACAAATCGGAAGTACTTAAATGTTAGACTTGTTCATAAAAATAATATACTTCTTTATAAGTAAACTATTACATTAAGACTCGTGTCTGAGGTAGGTGTTAGAAATGGTTATACAGTTATTTTTCATTATTAGATTATTATTTTTATTATTATTATTATTATTATTACACATTATTATTATTATTATTATTATTAATTATTATTATTTTGATTGGCGAATGAGCCCATGTAGAACTATGCAAAGTACTTAGAGGCGTTTTCTTTGAGCCCAAATTTCTTTCATTCTTTTGCTATGAGCTTGTTTTCTGTCATCTGTCCAAGTTGGTCCAGTTTTTTTCTTCGGTTTGTCCTCTTGGCCAACTTGCCACTTATTCACCTTAATTCTAAATATATCTCTGTTTGGGATATCTTATTTAGTAATTCAGCCAATTTCAAGTCCTTTTGACTTCATCAATCCACTTCATAGTATCCACTGGAGCTTTACTTCTCTTTTCGTAGAATACCATTATCTGTTTTGTAAACCTATTTGAGTTCATTCTTTTAATATGGCCATAAAATGTTAACCTTCGTTTTCTAATATCACTATGAATGTCTGTATATATTTTTATTTCCTTTTTACTTCTTAGTCTAAATGCTTCACCTATGACTTGTGGACCTAAAATTTTTCATATAATTTTGCATTCTTTTTTTACTATATTTTCGATATCTTTTTTTCTGTTCAAAATTAATATTTCTGCTCCATAGAGGCACTCTGGTTTAATTACAGTGTTATTGTTATTATTATTATTATTATTATTATTATTATATTATTAACATCAATTCAATTAAATATACAGTACACATAGGAATATATTAAGTTATATAATGATAAACAATATGGACAGTTAATAACAAATGAGGGAATTTTGAAAAAGTAGTTGAATTCAAATGCCTTGCAACAATAAATAAAAATAGGAATGAGAAGCACAAATTTAATTAAACGTAGGCCTAATTCTGTAAATTTCATACTATTATATGTTGAGGGACACAAGTCGTCCCAACTCCTCTCAAAAAAAGTTAGACTGAAAATATATA
Organism: Diploptera punctata; assembly: GCA_030220185.1. NCBI lineage: Eukaryota > Metazoa > Arthropoda > Insecta > Blattodea > Blaberidae > Diploptera > Diploptera punctata. Next base: position 24,524 of record JASPKZ010002202.1, on the reverse strand, counting down.
AAACTGTTATTCTCCCAGTTATATTTCATGGATGCGATACGTGGACTCTTATTTTAAGGGAGGAGAAGATATTATAAGTATCGGTATTTGCATATAAAGTTTTAAGAGTTAAACTAAGATTATATAAATCAAATGTGAAATAAATTTTATTATACGGCTGTGAAACTGGGAAGGCTACAAAACAAATTGGAAAGACCTTGCAAATCTTTGTATATTGTTGCCTGAGAGATATCTTCGGTATATGGTGGCCAGAGATTATAACAAATAATGAACTTTGGAGAAGATAGTATCAAAGTGAAATTTGTAAAGAAAGCAAATTTAGAAAATAAAACGGGTTAAGGAGAGAGAATGATATCATCACAAAAATGCGGAAACTCCCAAAGAATGAAAAGGCGAAGAGGAAGAGCCTAGGGCAACATGGAGTAATGCCATCAGGGATGAAGCTGAACAGGCAGGATGAGTTGGAATGAAATTAAGGCATTGGCAAACAACAGAGTGCGTTGGCGAGCTTCTTCAAGGCCCTATGCTTCCCAGTGGAGTGCGACCAGGACTACTACTTATGTCCGCGCGACCATGAACCAATGGGGTTCAATAGTGCCAGGAAATGTATTATTATTTTTATTATTGTTTGGTTGATTATTACTTATTTCCCTAACAATAGCCAAACATTATAAAGACTTGTTCAGTTTTTTACTCATTCTATGAGACAAGGGTAACAGGCCCTCATTGAGTGAGTTGAAGTGGATGATGAATAAATATCCAAAATGTAGTTAATAGTACATTACGATGCGAGGTTGGGAAGTAGTTTTCACAGAACTGAGGACAATGTTTAAAAACCGAGCGATATCGAGGTTTTCAATTTCCGAGATTCTGTAAAACACTTCACAAACGTGCGTTGTACATTATTTTTTTATGCGATGATGTTTTCAAAATAATAAATAATAGTAAAAATAATAACATCTTTGTTGGGAATATTTTAGTTCATTATAAATAATTGACTACCGTTAATAGTGTGGGCAATGTTTATTATTAGTAGTAGTAGTAGTAGTAGTAGGACTTTATTAGACAAAAAAGTAAGATATTTACAATATTATTTACAAATATGGGTCGCACGGGCAGTAAGCCGTACGTGCTGTTGACAGTCCGTTACAATAAAGTAATAATTGGTACTAGTGTAAAGAAAAATAAACAAAAACAGCAATAACATTACAATTACATAAAGAAAACACAATAAAAATATTTATTACAACAATGTTTTTTAGTTGCAACAACGGGAGGTCGTGATACCAGTCTAGTCATAAAATGGCGGCAGGTACGTATTTACTGTTTTGTATTGTTCCAAATAAAGTTCAGTTCATTAAAATGCAGTGGTTTGTTACGTGTAATGTGTATTAACACTACCTTTTGGATATTTTTTGTATATAAATTGTATGTAGTATACATAGAGGGCAGTGGTTTTACTTCCCACATGTACGTTTGTAATATATAATATAGTTATTTAGGTTGGCAACCCCGAAATGTAGGAAGTTGAACTTTCAATCATGGTCGGCATTGCTGTAAGTACGACAAAACGCACTATGGCGCAAAATATATATTTGTAAACTGCAGTTTTCCGAGGATAGTATAAAATAATAATAATAGTGGAAGCAGTGTAGAATCAAGACGTGCCAATGTTATTTCATCCAGTCAAATTAATAGACTTCATACATCACTTTAAACCATCATTCCAATTAAAAAGAACTTGATTTTTTAGGAAACCTTCAATTTTGTAGGACAATATTTAAACAAATATTAATTGGATGACGTTTTGCATCAACCGTTTTGATGCCATCTGTTGCGCTGACTGACGCACACTCCTAGCTCTAATACAGCCGTATTATTAAAGAAAAATGTAAACGCTACCAGTCCTATCAGAGATTTTATGTTTTGCAACAAACAACTATGAAACCATATCTCCGTAAATGTTAATTTAAGTTTTGCATCATGAAACTAAGCGCCAAATAGGTATTCCCCATCTTAGATGGTTGTTGCATAACTGTCAAAGAATGAAAATAACTTGAAATATGCAGTATTGTTAGTTTGGTACAACAATAAATAGTGAAAATTAACTTAAACTTTAAAAATATTTTTCCCAACAACTTACGTAATGGAGAATAGCCGGTTGATGCATAACGTCGTTAAATTTAGGTAGCTTTTAAAACAAATTATTTATCGTATGTGTAAATGAAGTTTTATTATGCAAAACATTTATCTAACCGCCCCACAAATATAAATTGTATATTAACTTTCCCAGCTTTTTTCCAAAATAAATGAAAACAATTGAATTAGTTTCTCAACACACATATATTTTTAATATCAGTATTCAGTGAAATATGTTCTTGTAACTACGAATTGGATAAAAAATAAAACAATTTAACTTAGTGACTATTTAACGCATGCCCCAAATGGGATTCAATGACCAATCACGTTTCAATGAATTTTGTTTTACAACCAATCACATTCGTGTTTCAGCTCGATATTTATCTACTTCTGTTCATCATATTAAAGATAGCGCCTCCTTTTTAATATTATGGACAGGTTATAACATTATTTTGCAGTGACTGACTCTCGAACAAGTAAGTTGATTATGGCAAATATTGAACAGATTCCTTCGAACTAAAACATTATTGATAATTGGGTGTTCAATAATTGTGTTTTCAGATTACTGATTTTACGGCGTTGTTTCTTAAAAATAATTAATAACCTATAATGTTGGTTATAATATACAGTTTGATGTTTTTCATTTTATCTCCACTAGGCTGCATTCTTACAATATAGCGATCCTATTTGGCAATAAATAATATTATGCTCTAGTTGCAGTGGATGAACAAAAGAAGCATAACCAAAGACTTCTAATTTGTTTTCAAACATCGCCGTTTACATTAAATATAAAAATATTTTAAAATAACTATAGTTAAATAATGATTTTTGAGTAAACAGCTTAATTTTATTCGTTAAACAGGCCTAACAAATGCCACTCTTGATTTCCAAATCCTCTGGATAAATTGGAAATCACTCGTTGGCATTACTTATAATAATTTTATCGCGGCTTAAGTTTCCTACAACTGCTGCACATTCTGATCTCATTTCACTTTCACGGATTAAAATTAACTATCACTTGAAAATATTTTAAACATTTTCTAAATATATTTTTACATATACAATATTTAACAGTTATTACCGTTTGATATAGCAACCATATTGTTTTTTTCAGCCATTTTACTTCTTTGTTTAAATGCAGCCAGCATATACTTCAGAATTTCAGAAATTTAGGCCTACTATTTACACTCACCTATTTTTGGGCGTTTTGTCATTCTATTTCATTCTTTTGCAGGCTACAGTACTTAAATTGCGTTAGTTTAGCGTTTAGGTAATATTAGGCAAAAATACATTAGCCTATATTAATTCTACAAACCTGTTGTGTATGTTTGACAGCATTACGTGATTAAACTTTTATTGACTTTTATCTGCTGGCGCATGCGCATGATGTCTGCTTCGAACCTGGACAATTTTTTAGCGGCAGTTGATGGAAACTGTATCCTTCATTGCTTTTACAAGTATTTGCGATTTTAATTGGACAAATCTGCATTCCAGATGACTTTTGGTGGAATTATCACTATGGTATCTTGTTTTATTTCTGTTTTGTATGTTATGAATTGGATGTTAAAAGAATGTACTTACGTAAAATAGAGCACCCCATCAAAACTTTAGAGGATGAAGAAGGTCTAAAAACCAGTGATATTTATAAGCTGTCAGTTTATGTTGATGATGTAATATTATTGGGCGATAGCGAGAAGATACTAAGGGCCAACACGGACACTCTACTGAGTAATATTAAGAAATTGGGGCTGGAAGTAAACATCAATAAAACTACGTATATGTTATATATATGTGTGTGTTATGGAAATGGACAGCTAATGACAAATAAGGGAAATTTTGAGGAAGTGGCTGCATTCAAATACAGAAGAACAATAATTACAGATAGGTATGAGGTGTACAAACCAATTAAACATAGGCTCAATTCTAAAATACAAGCTATTATGCATCTTGTTGGCCTTACTTCTTCAGAAAAATTTAAACTGAAAATGCATAAAACTGCAATTCTCCCAGTTATATTATATGGATGTGAAGCATGAACTCTTATTTTAAGGAAGGAAAGGAGATTACGAGTATTTGAGAATAAAGTTGTTAGAAAAATGTTTGGAATAAAGAGAGATGAACAGACAGGTGAAAACTGCACCTAAACTTACGTGAAATATTTTCTGTCCTATAGAAGAAGATTGCGCATGCGCCAGAGTTTATAGAACCAGCGAAAACCCACCATCGAACTACATATCGATTATCATCCTCGATTACTATCGATATCGTACTAATTTTCAAATATCTTATGCTAGACAGCAGCATGTTGCTGTGAAATTTAAATGACGAATCTTTGCAATAAATCCCCAAATCTATGTTAAAAATATATATTAATAATATTAAAATTACCAAACGTTTATTAAAAATGGGTGTACACTTACTTATCACTCCCTAACGCCGATCCAACCAGCGATAACCTAAAACTGCGATAGAAAAATCATAGACTGAGTAATATACTCTGTGGAGAAAATAGCAGTTAGCATCACAATACTAACAGTGTTATTATATTGTGATTTACGTATTTAGACAAATACTTGAAAATTGTCTAATAATGTAATAGAAGTTGTTTGAAAAAGTTTAAAATATTAAATAATGTTAGTAAATACAGTAGAAGAGCTATAGTTTACAACAACAAACTGAAAAATCAAGCTAAGTAAAAGTGAAGTTCAGCCGAGAAGACTACATAAGACTGAACTATGTGGTCTTTATAGGAAATTAGATATTTAAGAACAGTTAAGTCTCGTAGACTGCGATGGGCAGGATATGTGCAACGAATAGGGAATGACAGATGTGCATTGAAGCTTCTTGTAGTAAAGCAGAGGGAAGTTGGTAGACCAAAAATGAGGTGGGAAAACCATGATTTGAGGGGAGTAGATTATACAGGATATCACTAGAATTCATTAGCTAAGAACAGGAAGCTTATATCCGCGCGGCCATGAACCTACCTGTTCGATAGTTCCAGTGGGTTAGTTAGTTAAATTTTAATTAATTTATTGATATAATGTTTGCCCATTTTAAAGCGTATCCAAAATCAAGAATATAATATTGTCACTGGTGACACTGGGTTTTCCTTTTACTAATTTTCACTTAAATAAATACACAATTGTTATAAATAAAATTCTTCTGTTCACTTTATTTACTTCTTACAATTATCACTAAATCTTTAATAACGATTTTGTTTCTCAACTATTAATTTTATAAAGTTTATCAGATAATCACTTATAACACAGTTGGAGACACAATCCTTCCTCACAGTTACACGCACAATTTAACTTCTCCAACACAAAACTGGGGGACTTTGCGTCCTCACCACATATTTATAGGCGAGTAGACGGAAATTTCCAGGTCCATGAACGATATCTTTCGACATGGAACCCTCTCGTCTTCCGATGTTTCTGGAATGGGGGAATAGATGTTCATAAAACTCTCTAGCTCATTAGACTAGAAATATCGGTGGACCCGGACTCCCGATTGGCTACTCACCAATCCAATCCACCAATGCTAGGTTTCTCTTGTCGGCCCGCGCAGTTTGAACGACGCTGCTAGAACGCGTCACAATGCCCTCTTCTTAGAGCTGATCGTCTCGATCAGTTCCCTTGTTATGGAGCCAGTCGATCTGGGTGATTCATAACCGTTCCTCTTCCGTGCTGGCGTTGCATCTTGCAGACCACTCCGTTGATTCTTCTCCATGACCATACCACCCTCTATGGTCCATCCCTGGGACGCTGGAGTTTCGGTAGTATTCCACTGGTCCAGCCGGTTGCAGGGCGGACAGCCAGTCTTATGAGGCATCCGAGGACGTGTGTGTCATCCTTCCGGAGGTCGCTCTCTCATGGGCTTGCTGCTATCTCCTTCTGCCCATCCTGTATGCGTGGTCGCCGGGGTTGACCACGCCCACCTCTGAAGTTAGGATGGACGAAGTGATGACGAGGTGCCCCATGGCCTCCTCCATGATCTTCAATCAACTCGCCCCCTCCTTTAGGTGGATGTCGTTTGTGGGGCGGACGCCGGGGCTGCTTGTTGTAATAGCTGCCGGGCTCAAAGCGATGACGACGTTAGTAGCGACGAGGATGGTCTCCATCTCGAACTTGCTTGCCCTCTCGCTGCTCTCGACATGGAGTAGGACCTAATTACTTCCAAAGCGGAGTACTCGTTGTCTGATGTCCACAGTAGCGTCGTACATTCTCAGGGCGTCCAGGCTTAAGATGACGTCCTCGGTAACTCCGGCGACGCACCCTCCCAGGACCAACTCCAGGAGGACCTCCTTCTCCACAGGAATATTGGCCCCCGACGCGGTGCGTAGCTCAAACGTCCGTAGCGGCTTCCTCTCAGGCAACCCTTCTGCCACATCAGGTCGCACGATGGTCAGCGACGCTCCCGTATCTACGAGTACTCGGCAGGGCCGTCCATGAATCCATCCATCAGCAATAAGTCCTTCTCGTCCATGTCGTTCACCGCATTCACTACGACGCGAGGAGATGATGATGACGTCGGCGTCGGTGGTTCCCTCCTCAGACCGGACCATCTTTTGTTCGCGGGCCTTAGTCTGCAATCCCGCATCATATGATCAATTCGTCGACAATTCCAGCAGGTCGGTCTTCCGTGCCTCCGACGCTCGGGTGGTGGTAAGCGTCGGTCTTCGGCGTCGATTGTAGTCAGTCGTCTCACTCGTTGCGACGCCTCCCTATCGAGGTAGCGTGTGGTTTCCTTTGCCGCATTCAGTGCTCCATTAATGGCCTGATGTTCCGCCAGCAGCAGGTGTTGTTTAATTTGACGGTCTTTCAGACCGCAGACGAAAGCGGATGCCGCCTCTACTTCGATGAACACTTCTGGGAGTCCGCTCAGGGCCTTGTGGGCTAGTTGTTCAATGGCCATGGTGTATTCGTGCAGTGACTCCCCGACGCGCTGGACACGGGCTTTCAGCTGGGCGCAGTAGACTGCACTGAGGTGATGATTGCCGTAACGGTTGTCTAATGCGTCCAATATGTCCTCGGCGCGACATTCTCCTGGAAGGCTTCTTAGAATTTCTGCAGCAGATCCTTGTAAGGAGGCGATTAATTGGGTCGTCCTTTCTTCCGTTGTCCAACCATTGTGTGCTGAGATGGTGTTAAATTGCCGTTTACATATGTCCCATGATGTGGAACCATCGAACTTGGGACTCTTAATTTGATGTCGACCTGGGACGTCAGTCGGTTGTCGAACTTCAGTCCTTATCGTAGAACCACTATGGAAGTTTTCCATTGCACGTTGATCAAGTTTTTCTTCCCAATGTTCTTTCATGCGACGAAATTCTCCATCAATTTTATGTAAATTGTCTTCTTGTTCATTTACTCTTTGTTCAATACTAGAAACCTCTGTTTTTATTTCCCGTGTTACTAAATTAAAGTTTTCTTTAAATTGTTAAATTTTTGCATGTAGTTTCTCATTGTGGGTTAGTAATTCTCCTTTACATTCATCATTTTGTGAATTGATCTGGGTTATTAGCTCCTTCCTAGGTTGCTGGTTACATGATTCAATCTGTGCTTTGATCTGTTTTTGTATTTCTGTGTTAGATGCTTAAATTTGTTTCTTTATTTCTTCTTTTGTATCTTCATTTTGCTTTTGCATATGTTGTAATAATTCTTTAAACATTTCTTGAACGTTTTCCATTTTTATTTTAAATTACTTACTGATGTAGTTCTACTTCTCATCGATATATGGCCATCCTTCCGATGATGCGGCGCACTGCTTTACCGACTTATCCGACGTTATCGGCGGGTATGTAATCTCACCTATGAACACCAAGATGATGGCACTCGGTTTTCCTTTTACTTATTTTCACCTAAATAAATACACAATTGTTATATAAAATTCTTCTTTTCACTTTATTTACTTCTTACAATTATCACTAAATCTTTAATAACGATTTTGTTTCACAACTATTATTTTTATAAAGTTTATCAGATAATCATTTCTAACACACAATCCTTCCTCACAGTAGCACGCACAATTTAACTTCTCGCCGTCTTGTGTAAGACTGTCTGCTTTTTCTTGGTCACCACATATTTATAGGCGAGTAGACGGAAATTTCCAGGTCCATGAATGAGATGTTTCGACATGGAACCCTCTCGTCGTCCGATGTTTCTCGAATGGAGGAATATATGTTCATAAAATTCTCTAGCTCATTAGACAAGAAATATCTGTGGACTCGGACTCGCGATTGGCTATTTACCAATCCAGTCCACCAATGCGAGGTTTCTCTCGTCGGCCCGCGCAGTTCCTACTACCGCGCGTCACAATATACTTCGTATACAAAATATTATAATTTAATAAAAAAGTAGGAAATATTTGTATCCTCATTATTTGTACATTCGGTTAATTAAATGAGCAGAACTTGCTCTGCTTATTAAAAACACAAAGTGGAGGTTAAAGTTTACATCTTTTCTCAATAAAATGTCATCTCGATTGTCAGCTCTTGCAGAAAGCAGTCTTTGTCGTCTGGTACTCATTTCCGTTAGGGGCTAAATTATGATGTCACCAGAAAATGTAGACGAATAGCATTTACATAACAATGCCTCGTGTAAGTTTCCTGGATGATTGTTTACAATTTTGATGGAGTTCTTCGTCACCCGTAAGACAAATGAGAGGAAACTTAGGGGCCAAGCGGTCCCCGATCATCTTATTAGTCATGTTTATAGTGTGAATGTGTGTGTTGAATGTTGTGTTGTCTCGGAAGAAGCCGTGACATAGAGCTGATGCAGGCCTCCATATCCTTGTGTGGTCCTTAGTTAAAATCCCTCTCCCGACAGTTCGTGAGACTGTGAGACCCGGGTGGCGTGTCACATGTTAAACTGCGTTAGTGGAATGAGAGAAAAAATAATAGTTTTCTTGAAACTGGGTTTAAATTTCGTAGCTATGGATTGGATAGATTACCAGGTTGTCTTTTGTGACATTTCAGACTTCGTCTCCTGGCATGGGCGAAATTATAATCCGATTCTTACACTGGGGTAAATGGATGGCTGAGTTACGTTGCCTCGACGAGTGATAAATGATAATGAAGCGCCAGGAGAGTCTTTGACCTAAACTTAACCTAAATTCCAGACTGGAGAACCTCAAGAATTAAGGAAAAAATAGTATGGTCTGACCGGGAATCGAACCTGGGGCTTCATGAACTACAGTAAGAAACGCTGACCATTAGCCCAAGAATCTTGTCATTTATTCGTTCCTAAATATCAACTATATTTAGATCCAGCAGTTATGTAGAATTTTTGTAGGTCTATATACAGAAGAAAAAGTAGTTTTTCTGATGCTTTGTATTTTGTATTTATATTTAATGATATCATGAAATGGTGAATATGATGAAAAGGGTCCTGGTATTTAAATTCTAATCAAGAATTTGCTTCGATGTCTGAGGTAAACCAAGAAAATAAATCAACCAGATCAATCGGCACGGGAATTTAACTCGTAACTTCCCGAACGTTAATCCTTGAAGCAACATTCTCCATTTTACAATTTATTATAATTCTTAAACTGTGACGTAATAATGTAAAATTAAACACCTAATCAGCTCCATTTTAATGAACTCGATGAATAAAAAATGGTTTCTCCTAGGTTTTACATTTATATTGTGCTCTTAGTTCCTTCTTTCGCCAAACGCGGCGCGAGTTTTACTATTGTAGGTATCTCTGTTACTGCGACATTTTATAAGCTTTGAAGTATAATTGAGACACAAGTGACTGCTCGCCATTTTTTTAGTTTATTCGCGTTAATGTCGACCAGTTTTTAATGTGTATAATTTAATTGAAGTGACTTGTATGAACATTTATGAATTTTGAAAATATTTGTTTTTGAATATATTAAATTTGTGTATAAATGTGAGATAGTTAAAGAGAAATAAGAAGAATTCAACTGTTTTCGTCCACTAGCATAGCATCAGTTATTGGTAAGTCAGTAAATTCACCATATTCTTACTCCGGTGCGCGATTCTTCCCATTTTGTAATTTTAAATCCTGTAATTTTATAGAATTATTCGCATACTATTTCTTACAATACTTACCGGAATTTCTAGAGGTTAAGTGAGAATGTTCGATATTGCATTTGAGAACACAAAAAGAGACTAGGCTCATGGTATTTTGTGGTCAGAGATCCTGTCTACAGATTAAGAGATATAGGTTCGATTTCCTCTCATATCGCAAGATTTTTTCTCTTAGGGAATTATTTATGTACTCGCCAATTGACTGACTGTTTTATCGTCATTTATCACTATCATGTCGTCGGAATTACGTAATCTGCCTTCCAGGTGTCCCAACCTTAGAAGTGGATAGAATATAACCAATATCAGAAGAGAATGCCAGAAACAACGTAAGATAACCTGGTGAGATTTTATAAAAAGGAAGATCGGGCATATGTGTGAGCGATATAAGTAGGGAAAGAAGTGGCATAATGGTGAAAGATTGTATACAATTAACCATCAGTTTCATAATCGCAAAATGTGGGTGCATTTATAAACAAAAGAGTACATTTACGAAGCTGTCGCTCTGTATAAATATCGAATCTTCGCTAACTTCTAGCCATATTTTGTGTTAATGGCGTATGAAATAGTAACAGTATTTAGTCAATGTAGACGATCGTTATCTTTGTGAAATGATCAAAAAGATTGTAAACAAACTTCGTGAATTACGTTAAATTAGTTTGATGTGTCATCCGACATGACGGAACACAAATTAATTGTTTCCCATATTACGTGCTGTAAATACGTCATTTTCATACCTAGATCCTCCCCCCAAAGCTGTGTAAATAAGAAAATAAACTATTATTAATCATTTTCTCGGAGGATATTTTTATAAAAATACCTATACGATTCTTAACCATTGACTTGTCTTGTTAAACATTATTTTATATTAAGATTTCGGGTAATCTGTAACACCGTGAATATTCTTCCGCTAGAGGCTATTGCCAACATATTTACTCACATTGTGGGCATATTAGTGTTAGATGTGAGAAAATGGGCGAGTGTGTTCACCATATTAGTTTAGCGTTCACTTAGCAATATGTTCTGTGTATTGATTAATACACAGTTTAAATTGAAAATATGATGATTTTAGGTTACTTTGAGCTCAAGTTGTCACTTTATTTACAGCATTTTCACATTTTTTTTAAAAGTCAACACATATAGTTCTCTCAGATAATTATTCACATAATGCGACAACAAATTGTTTTTTTTTTTTAGTTTTTTTTTCACATTAATTTAAGTTGCTGGCATAGAATCCCCTCGTATTTTAGTGCTAACACAAAGTAAAAAATTTTTGTTTATCATTATTTCACTAGAAACGGAGATATTAAACGTAGAGAAAGAAATAAAGAGGGCTTCTATACCACCATGCCACATATAACTTATAAATAAAAATAAAAATCAGGAAAACACACAATTTATTATGAATAACCTGAGAGAAAGGTGGCGTCAGGATTTTTAAACTGACCCAAACCTTCTGGCGGCACTATGGCCCTGGGGTCGACTCAGCCTTTAACTGAAATGAGTACCAGACGCTTGTTCTGGGTAAAGGCGACCGTCACGCAGGGCTGACAACCCAGCTGACATCAAGTGCCGATTGTCAAGAAAAAGTGGGAGCCTTAACCTCCTACTACCCCAAGGGCCTCCTGAGGCCTGTAGTGGGATCACTTTACCTTTTTAACCTGAGAGAAATATATATGTTGATTGTTATAAAAAAATAAATGAAATGAAGTGAGAATTTGAGCTGAAACGAAGATAAAATCCCCATATTTACAATGTAAAACATATATTAGTCATTGCTCAGACAGTGTAGCCAACATAGCACAAAACCCCGCCAACAAACAAATGAATTGATGTACTGACTCGCCCTAACTTTGCCACTAGTGTAGTGGTGGGAGAAAAACATTAACTATGATTTGAGGGAAATAGATTATACAGGGGATGATTGGAAAACATTGGCTCAGGATAGGGATATACGGAGAGCTTATGTCCGCGCGGCGATGAACCTACGGGTTCGATAGTGCCAGTGAGTAAGTAGTTAGTTAATTGTTACTATATGTAGTGTGATATAAATCCAGAGGTCCGGCTTCAAGTCCCGTCCGAGCATTTATTTTACTTATCATGTCATTTTATGCTTGCATTGCTAAAAGTCAAAAATTTAATTATAACACACATTTGTTAATATATAAAAATTACGTGTCACGTTGTTTGTCCGCGACGGAATCCTAAACTACTGAACCGATTTTAATAAAATTTTGCACACTGTGTGCAGTTTGATCCAACTTGAGACTTAGGGTAATTTATAACTAAATTTATAATCGCATTATTTTTTTATTGCAAATTATTTGTTTATTATTTAACAGAGAGTTATAATTATCTGTGAGTTCCATACGATTCTAACAGATGGCGGTGTAATTATCTGTGAGTTCCATACGATTCTAATAGATGGCGGTGTAAGGAAATTGGTTTATTATTTAACAAAGAGACATCCAGATGGCTGTGCTTTTTGTTGCAACCGCGAATTTCAATTGAATTACAAATATTGATTATTTCATAATTTATGTGTGTTCAGTGTTTATTTTATTTTCAATATTATTAATTTCGCGTGTAAGTATTAGTTTTAAGTAATCTGGCTGAAAGGCACAACTTAATTTTAATTTATATATATATATATATATATATGCAATTTTTGCGTTTTCGTTAAATTAAATAAAAATGCATGTTTATATTTGTAATGAGAGATGGAACGTGCAAGTCCAGTGCTGGTGCAGTTACTCGGTGGACTGCAGTTCATTAACTTACACGATTGAAGAATATAAAGATCTATTATTAATTTATGGAGATATTTGTCGTAATTCAAGAGCGGCTAAACAAATGAATCATCAACGTTACCCTAATAGAAATTTACCAAATCGGCGAATGTTTGTATCAATTTCTCAACGGTTATGGGAAACTGGGAGTCTCCTACCTCGTTACGAAAGTCGTGGACCTCAACGACGACCAGAAACTTTAGCTATTGAAGGATACATATTGAATATTGGTGAATTCTACAGTAACTGAAGCAACTAATAACAGAAAGTAAAGTATTGGCTGTCAGTCTTTAATAATTGTACTTAAAACGTAAGGTGACGTGATGAATGACAAAGCGAGAGCAAAATAATAATATATGTGAAGTTTCAATTTTATTTCAACAAGCAATTGTGAAAGTAGTAAATCCTTCTACATTCATAGGTGACCTTTGGCGTTTAATTTTGTTATCGTATCAAATCAGTATGATTGGTGATATCAAATTCAATAACATCACAGCTTCAGCATATATATATATATATATATATACACACACACACACACACACACACAGGATGTAACAGGAACTCACCGACAAAAGGATAGGAATTGATAGGCCATGCAGAGAGGCTCATTTTTAGGTGAAGGAACATATAGTCGCAAACACGTCGTTCATGAGTTATGCGCAGATGAAAGTGTTCACCCGTAAGGGTCGGAATTGAACACAAACAATTGTACACATATCATTTTACTGAAAAATACTTATTTTTACAATAAGTGTTCAAACAGTTGACCCTGTGCCTCATTGTATGTTCGATATCGTCGCAGCAACGATCGCCCAGCACGGCCGATCATGGCAGGATTCTTTTTGGCGTCCTCAAAACACGTATTGTTTGAACCCTTATTGTAAAAACTTGTCTTTTTCAATAAAATTGTATGTGTACAATTTTGTGTATTCAATTCCGACCCTTACGGGTGAACACTTTCATCTGCACATAACTCATAAACGACTTGTATGCGATTATATGTTCCTTCACAAAAAATGATCTTCTATGATGGCCTATCAGCCCTATGATTTTCACGGCGAGGTCCTGTTACACTCTGTGTGTGTGTGTGTGTGTGTGTGTGTGTGTGTGTGTGTGTATATATATAGGCCTATATATAGTATTACTGAATCTCCAGATATTTTCAAACCCTATTTCGCCACAAAGGCATGTTAGGATCATGTATATTCATTATTAATTAAAGGACAAAATGTTAGTTGCGACCGAAGTATCATATGTGATACCATGCATAAAACATTCTCACCTAAGAAACCCATTTTTTTTCTTGAAATGTGTTATTTTAACCCTTATGAACTCATTAAACGCGAAAATAAAATTATAATTGACAAAATCTCATTTCAGAACCACCATAAATTCCCCCACAAAAAATGTTGGGGTGCAGAATATTAAATACATGTTTGAGTTTTATGTTCTAATAAACATAAAGTAACCGACATAACAACTAACGCCTCTGTGTGGTAGAAGAGTTAGTTACATATGAGTTAGTTGGGATGTAGGCACCTGAAAAATGAGATACTAACCATGTGTAGTCAGGAACAAATAGCAAATGAAGCACTTACATTGTTCATCATTGCTATATTCCCGCATACAAACATGAATTGAAACTCACACACTGACGTGAAGCGAGTGTACGCGGGATGATACGGAAGCAGGTCAATATACTGCTGTGTCGGATAATGTACAGCTCTCACTACTTTTTAGGCTGTGATTTTAAAGAATACATATTCACTGTTTATGTTCACCTTTATTTTTATAAGACAAACAATTTTTTATTTTCATATTTACCTAACAAGGAACAGAAAAAATTGCTTGCTTACTTACTTACTTACACTATCGAATCCGTAGGTTCATGGGCCGCGCGGACATTAGCTCTTCATACATCCCTTATCCCGAGCTAATGCTTTCCAATCATTCCCAGTATAATCAACTTCCCTTGAGTCATAGTTAATGTTATTCTCTCACCTCATTCTTGGTCTACCAACTGGGCGTTTTCTCTCTGATTTTCCTACAAGAAGCTTCCATGCACGTCTTTCATTCCCAATTCGTGCCACATGTCCTGCCAATCGCACTCCACTTTGGCATGGATTCCCTGTAGTAGTCCTCGCCCGGAGAACCGAACGGGGGACTATTTGACCGCTGGAAAAAACTGCAAATTTAAAAATGTTTACTTAATTGGTTGTGTTTGTTACTTTAAAGCGACATAACTTCGTTTTTCGTGTTTTCTTTAATTTGTACAATTGTGGCCGATCAATCAATATTTTTTTGTGAAAAGGTACAAATCCTATTCTCCTAATCATGTTTAGAAACTACACCTAGGATAGTATTGTGGTGCCCGAAAATAAAACAATAAATTTTTAAAGATTTGAGTTATAATTGTTCTTATTTTTAATGCAATTTTCTACGAAGTTTATCAATTTAAAATGTGCCACTCTTGCATGCCGTGAGGAATATTAAGTCTCAAATTTCCTAATAATGTTGGTAGCTTCCTCTGTAGAGATTTTCTGTATTTGGTACTCGACAAATTTAACGGTAAAATGTTAAAGTCCAATAAATAATTTCCTACAATTTCCGCCAAAACATTAACTAAGTCTCAACCGATGGGGAACTAACTGCACAAGTTGTGAGCTCAACAGTATGAGACCCAAACTTCATTCACTCTTATCGCATTTTATTCAAACGGTTTCATTTTTACACGCTTTATATTAGCTTGACCTGACTCTATCTATCTATCTATCTCTCTATCCATCCATCCATCCATCCATCCATCCATCCATCCATCCGTCCATCCGTCCATCCGTCCATCCGTCCATCCGTCCATCCGTCCATCCGTCCGTCCGTCCGTCCGTCCGTCCGTCCGTCCGTCCGTACATACATGCATACATGCATACATGCATACATGCATACATACATACATGCATACATGCATACATGCATACATGCATACATGCATACATGCATACATGCATACATGCATACATGCATACATGCATACATGCATACATGCATACATGCATACATGCATACATGCATACATGCATACGTGCATACGTGCATACATGCATGCATGCATACATGCATACGTGCATACGTGCATACGTGCATGCATGCATACGTGCATACGTGCATACGTGCATACGTGCATAACGTACCTACGACATCGTGCATTACGTACATACGTGCATACGTACACAACGTAGCATACTTGCATACGTACATACGTACATACGTTCCATATACATACGTCATACGTGCATACGTGCATACGTGCATACGTGGCATACGTGCATACGTGCATACGTGCATACGTGCATACGTGCATACGTGCAATACGTGCATACGTGCATACGTGCATACGTGCATACGTGCATACGTGCCATACGTGCATACGTGCATACGTGCATACGTGCATACGTGCATACGTGCATACGTGCATACGTGCATACGTGCATACGTGCATACGTGCATACGTGCATACGTGGCATACGTGCATACGTGCATACGTGCATACGTGCATACGTGCATACGTGCATACGTGCATACGTGCATACGTGCATACGTTGCATACGTGCATACGTGCATACGTGCATACGTGCATACGTGCATACGTGCATACGTGCATACGTGCATACGTGCATACGTGCATACGTGCATACGTGCATACGTGCATACGTGCATACGTGCATACGTGCATACGTGCATACGTGCATACGTGCATACGTGCATACGTGCATACGTGCATACGTGCATACGTGCATACGTGCATACGTGCATACGTGCATACGTGCATACGTGCATACGTGCATACGTGCATACGTGCATACGTGCATACGTGCATACGTGCATACGTGCATACGTGCATACGTGCATACGTGCATACGTGCATACGTGCATACGTGCATACGTGCATACGTGCATACGTGCATACGTGCATACGTGCATACGTTGCATACGTGCATACGTGCATACGTGCATACGTGCATACGTGCATACGTGCATACGTGCATACGTGCATACGTGCATACGTGCATACGTGCATACGTGCATACGTGCATACGTGCATACGTGCATACGTGCATACGTGCATACGTGCATACGTGCATACGTGCATACGTGCATACGTGCATACGTGCATACGTGCATACGTGCATACGTGCATACGTGCATACGTGCATACGTGCATACGTGCATACGTGCATACGTGCATACGTGCATACGTGCATACGTGCATACGTGCATACGTGCATACGTGCATACGTGCATACGTGCATACGTGCATACGTGCATACGTGCATACGTGCATACGTGCATACGTGCATACGTGCATACGTGCATACGTGCATACGTGCATACGTGCATACGTGCATACGTGCATACGTGCATACGTGCATACGTGCATACGTGCATACGTGCATACGTGCATACGTGCATACGTGCATACGTGCATACGTGCCTACGTGCATACGTGCATACGTGCATACGTGCATACGTGCATACGTGCATACGTGCATACGTGCATACGTGCATACGTGCATACGTGCATACGTGCATACGTTGCATACGTGCATACGTGCATACGTGCATACGTGCATACGTGCATACGTGCATACGTGCATACGTGCATACGTGCATACGTGCATACGTGCATACGTGCATACGTGCATACGTGCATACGTGCATACGTGCATACGTGCATACGTGCATACGTGCATACGTGCATACGTGCATACGTGCATACGTGCATACGTGCATACGTGCATACGTGCATACGTGCATACGTGCATACGTGCATACGTGCATACGTGCATACGTGCATACGTGCATACGTTGCAGTACGTGCATACGTGCATACGTGCATACGTGCATACGTGCATACGTGCATACGTGCATACGTGCATACGTGCATACGTGCATACGTGCATACGTGCATACGTGCATACGTTGCATACGTGCATACGTGCATACGTGCATACGTGCATACGTGCATACGTGCATACGTGCATACGTGCATACGTGCATACGTGCATACGTGCATACGTGCATACGTGCATACGTGCATACGTGCATACGTGCATACGTGCATACGTGCATACGTGCATACGTGCATACGTGCATACGTGCATACGTGCATACGTGCATACGTGCATACGTGCATACGTGCATACGTGCATACGTGCATGCGTGCATGCGTGCATGCGTGCATGCGTGCATGCGTGCATGCG
Source organism: Diploptera punctata (assembly GCA_030220185.1). Taxonomy (NCBI): domain Eukaryota; kingdom Metazoa; phylum Arthropoda; class Insecta; order Blattodea; family Blaberidae; genus Diploptera; species Diploptera punctata. The sequence goes on along the minus strand of JASPKZ010002202.1, from coordinate 6,285 downwards.
TGCATGCGTGCATGCGTGCATGCGTGCATGCGTGCATGCGTGCATGCGTGCATGCGTGCATGCGTGCATGCGTGCATGCGTGCATGCGTGCATGCGTGCATGCGGTGCATGCGCGTGCATGCGTGCATGCGTGCATGCGTGCATGCGTGCATGCGTGCATGCGTGCATGCGTGCATGCGTGCATGCGTGCATGCGTGCATGCGTGCATGCGTGCATGCGTTGCATGCGTGCATGCGTGCATGCGGTGCATGCGTGCATGCGTGCATGCGTGCATGCGTGCATGCGTGCATGCGTGCATGCGTGCATGCGTGCATGCGTGCATGCGTGCATGCGTGCATGCGTGCATGCGTGCATGCGTGCATGCGTTCATGCTGCATGCGTGCATGCGTGCATGCGTACATACGTGCATACGTACATACGTACATACGTACATACGTACATACGTACATACGTACATACGTACATACGTACATACGTACATACGTACATACGTACAACTATCGTACATACGTACATACGTACATACGTCACATACGTACATACGTACATACGTACATACGTACATACGTACATACATAACATACATACATACATACATACATACATACATACATACATACATACATACATACATACATCATACATACATACATACATACATACATACATACATACATACATACATACATACATACATACATACATACATACATACATACCTACATACATACATACATACATACATACTACATACATACATACATACATACATACATACATACATACATACATACATACATACATACATACATACATACATACATACATACATACATACATACATACATACATACATACATACATACATACATACCTACATACATACACTACATACATACATACATACATACATACATACATACATACATACATACATACATACATACATACATACATACATACATACATACCTACATACATACATACATACATACATACATACATACATACATACATACAATACATACATACATACATACATCATACATCCTACATACATACATACATACATACATACATACATACATACATACATACATACATACATACATACATACATACATACATACATACATACATACATACATACATACATACATACATACATACATACATACATACATACATACATACATACATACATACATACATACATACATACATACATAACATACATACATACATACATACATACATACAACAACATACATACATACATACATACATACATACATACATACATACATACATACATACATACATACATACATACATACATAAACTCAAATGCATACAAGTTAACTTACAACATTCAAGATCAGCGACCAGCAATCTAATGCAACTACTCATAAATCACGACATTGATATAGCCTTCATACAGGAACCGTACACATTAAATAATAAGTTAGCAATAATACCTAATACCATGAGAATATATGCAGGCGGTCATAGAAAAAAGAGGGCTTGCAATTATTGTAAACAATAAGATATTGATGCAACAACAATAAGCCACAATTGCAGATGAGGACTGCACTGTGGTTCAAGTCAATTACAGGAAAAAAATATTCTATGCCGCTAGCATGTATTTTGATGGAGATTCGAGTATAGAGGAAGACCTGAAAAAAATTGAATCAATACTTAACAACACTAAAGGACACGGGCTTATGATACTTGCTGACACGAACGCAAGAAATAAGCTGTGGTATGACGAAATAAACAATGATCGAGGAAAGAAACTGGAGGAATTCCTTACAGTCAACAATCTACATATAAGGAACGAAAACACTGGAATACCTTCTTTTGAGACAGTTAGAGGCAGAAGCTGGATTGATTTAACAGTCTGTAACCACATATTCCTAGGACATATAACAAACTGGAGCATAGGAGATGAAGAAAGCTGTTCCGATCACAAGTTAATAAACTTCAAGATAGACGAAATAACCCCGACATCGACTAGACCTTTACAGAGACTGAGATATATAACCACAGAGGAAGGATTTATAAAATTCAACTCACAACTAGCGACACACCTGAGTACAACATTCAAGTGTGATCAGAATGCTATTGATCTAGATCAAGAACTAGCCAACGCTGTTAGACAACACGAAAATACGGAATTGTTATTTGAGAACTTGCAAAAGTGCATAGCTGTATCCTGTAAAACTTCCTTCCGAATAAGCAAGGGGAAAAGAATAAACTTGAAAGGAAAAACTGTCCCATGGTGGACACAAGAACTAACTATTATGCGAAAAAAGGTAAATGCACTGAGGAGGCTATTCCAAAGAACTAAAAATGACGAAAACTTACGCCAGGAAAGAAAACGAAAGTACCTGGAAGAGAGACATCAGTACCAAACAAAATTAAATACTGAGAAAACTAAATTCATGGAAAAAGTTCTGCAGCATCACAGAAGGCTCTAACCCATGGAATGCTGTATATAAAATAAGCATCCAATAAATTAAGAGGGAATAGCACACTCACTACAATTAAAAAAGGAAGACGGATATAAAACATACCACAGATACAGCGAATACAATAGAATATATGATGAACTTTTCAATACCGGAAGACGATGATCGAGATGACAGTGAAGAGCAAAAACAAATAAGGGAAATGGTAGATGAACCATAGAGACTCCAAATGACATAGACTTTACACAAACAGAAATCCTGGCAGTGATGAGAAGATTTAACCCGAACAAATCACCGGGAGAAGACGGAGTACCGAGTGACATAATCCTAAGAGCATTTCAACACTTTCCTCACTTTTTTACCACAATCTATAATATATGTTTACAGATGAGCATATTTCCAAATCAATGGAAGCATTCGCTAATAACCCAATAATTAAACCTGGAAAAGAAGAAAGCGACAGTGTGACAAAATATAGACCTATCAGTCTAATTAATGTCCTGGGAAAAGTCTTGGAAAAGCTAATGATCAACAGAATTCTCCATAACTTTAATTCCAGGAAATTATTAAACAACACCAATATGGATTCACTCCCCAGAGAAGTACAATAGATGCGGCAATGGCAAATGAAGCATTACGTACAAACATTTACAATTCTTTGGCTACATTGTCTGCCACAAGCTTAGATGTGCAAGGCGCGCCTTCGATGCAGCTTGGTGGCCAAGTATACTCAGCAATCTACGTCAACTAGAATGTCCCAAGAATTTATATAACCTAGCACGGAATTACTTCAAGAACAAAAGGCCACTCTTTGTACCAATGAAATTCAAAACAGTAAAAGAAGTTGAGAAAGGCTGTCCGCAAGGGTCTTCCTGTGGGCCAGGCCTTCTGGAATATACTATATAATTCATTGCTCAAATCTCAACTTTAGCCAACAGAACGGAAGTATTGTGCTTTTTTCCAGATGATTTAATTATACTACTCGACTACGGGCAGCCGTGCTAAGAGGCTGAAAAATCATGCAAAATCAAGACAAAAAAAGATCGAACTCTGGGCTAAAAATAATAAATTAAATTTAATGATCAAAAATCAAAAGTATTGATAATCCAGGAAGAGGAACGCACATAAACGCAGAAGTAAGCATGTCACCTCAACAATAAAACGCTACAAACAGGTAGATGAACTGAAATATCTTGGTATATATTTTGATAGGAACTCAACTTTCAACAAACATAGACCACATTCATGCCAAAGCCATAAGATTAATTCATTCCTTATCAAAATCAGCAAAACTTAAGTGGGGACTTGGCAAACAAAGCTATAAAAACCATTTACAGTGGCGCTATGACACCAATCCTGACATACGGTCCACCCGTATGGGAAGAAGCCCTGCGAAAAAAAAAGAACTTGAAGAAAATTCAAGAGTTAAAGGATGATAAAATCAGGATTTCAAGATCATATCGGACAGTATCATACGACGCCGTCCATGCATCATAAGCAGGGACAAACCATTGATTTGACAAATACCGGAAAAGCAAAAATATATAAGACAAACATGGTGAAAGAGAGTATGAAAACTCCTTTGCAACCATGCAACTGGCCCATCCAGCAAAAAAGGTAGAAATAAAAGAAAACAGATGAGACAAGGAACACGATTTCTACATTTACACTGACGGAAGCAAAACTCAGACAAAGTAGGAGCAGCGGCTGCAATAATTCAACATGGGCAGGCTCATACGTCAGCGAAAGTACGGTTAGACGGGCAAGTGCTCTAACAATCAGGCAGAGCAAATTGCCATTGAGAAATCACTACAGGAAATGCAAACAATAAAAGGTTTGCATACGAAGAAAAAAAAAACCAAATATATCACAGATAGCAAAATAACGTTATATGGCATAAAAAAACAATTCAAAATACAACCCAACAATAGAAAAATTATGGAAATCATCAGAGCTTTAAGAGAAGACAACTGGAAAATTTACTTCTCCTGGATTAAAGCACATATCGGATTGCCGGTAACGAAAATGGCAGATTAAAAATGGCAAAAGAACTGCTCAAGACGAAGGAATTGAGATCGTTTACAATAAGAATCCCAAAATCGGCCATTACCAACGGCAGTAAAGAAGCGGGATTAACAGAATGGCAGCACAGATGGAGCAACTCAATAAAAGGAGACATCACCAGATCCTTCCTTCCCTACTGTCACAGACAGACTCAAGATCAAGTTACCCGCAACCTCCGAGTTCACCGCTATGATCACAGGACATGGTCAAACCAGAGTTATCTTCACGGATTCCGCATTATAGAAGATCCAACCTGCACTTGCAATCGAGCGGAACAAACAATAAATCATCTAATATAGTGAATGTGAGAATAAAACACCAGAGAAGAACATTAATAAATTGTATAAAAAAATAATGGAGAACTCTTGGCCTGTACAAACAAAGAATTAGTAATAAGCATTTAATAGCCATTTAGGAAGTTTACTGAAACTATAAAATTGATAACGTAAATATATATTATAGTAGATAAACAAATATGTATGATTATATTTAGGATTACGTAAATTATTATTACATTGTTATATTAATTAGAAATAGAAAAAATAGTTATTCAGTTTAAAATAGCCAGAATTGATAAAGTAAATATGTAAATATGTAATATAGTGTATAAAAAAAAGTATGACTAGTAGTAGAATTAAGTAAACAAGTAATTAGGAACAGAAAATAGTTATAAAGTTAGAGACAGTCAACAATTTATATTTGAAAATGTACACCTTGTTATATGAAAAGTAATGTAAGACAATTTGTATCAGCTTTTAAAAAGCATGTAATATTACTTTGTAATGGGGCATGCTGTTGATTCAAAAAGAAAAAAAAAAAAAAAAAAAAAATACATACATACATACATACATACGTACATACGTACATACGTACATACGTACATACGTACATACGTACATACGTACATACGTACATACGTACATACGTACATACGTACATACGTACATACGTACATACGTACATACGTACATACGTACATACATACATACATACATACCTACATACATACATACTACATACATACATACTACATACATACATACATACATACGTACATACTACTACGTACATACGTACATACTACATACGTACATACGTACATACGTACATACGTACATACGACTACGTACAGTACTACATACGTACATACGTACATACGTACTACGTACATACGGTACATCGTACAATACGTACTACTACATACTACATACGTACATACGTACATACGTACATACTTACATACGACATACGTAACATACGTACATACGTACATACGTACATACGTACAGTACGTACATACGTACAACGTACATACGTCATACGTACATACGTACATAGACGTACATACGTACATCGTACATACGTACATACTACATACGTACATACGTCATCGTACATACGTACATACGTACATACGTACATACTACATCCGTACATACTACATACTAATCGTCATACGGACTACCGTACATACATACATACATACATACAATACATACATACATACATACATAATACATCATACATACTACATACATACATACATACATACATACATACATAATACATACATACCTACATCCCTACATACTACATACATACCTCCATACATACAACATACATACATACATACTCTACATACCTACATCCATATAACATCATACATACATACATCCATAACATACATACCTACATACCTACATACTCATACATACATAATACATACATACATACATACACATCCATACAT